>CAUYQV010089460.1:0-17144 GCA_963574575.1 Galagoides demidoff
CCCTTAGATTTGTTTTTTTGAGTTTTTTTTTGAGACGGAGCCTCAAGCTATCCCCCTGGGTAGAGTGCCATGGCATCACAGCTCATAGCAATCTCCAACTCCTGGGCTCAAGCGAGTCTCCTGCCTCTGCCTCCCAAGTAGCTGGGACTATGGGCGCCCGCCACAATGCCCGGCCATTTTTTGGTTGCAGCCATCATTGTTGTTTGGCAGGCCCGAGCTGGGGATTTGAACCCGCCACCTTAGGTGTACATGGCCGGCACCTTAGCCGATTGAGCCACAGGCACCGAGCCACTCCCCTAGATTTGGACAAGAGAGAGCCTCAGAGAAAGCCTGGCTGCTTCAATGGAGACCTTTACAAATGCAAATCTCCCCACAAAAGACAGCTTTTTGGCTATTCTTATATTTTCAGCTTCCAAATAGTCCTCATGAAACATATCAAAGAAAGTGAAATATTTGTTTGTTTGTTTCAAGTGAAAGGTCCAAAATATATCCATTTAATAGGATTTCTAGAAAGGTTCATAGAGAAAAGGAGGAAGTAATGTCTGGAATTGAAAAAAACACAAATCCACACACTGAAGAGGAGCACAAATGGGCCAGAAAGGGAAACATATACATAAATCTGCACTTAGATGCATCAAGGCAAAACTATGGAGCAGTAAAAAGAGAAACTCAATGAAAAAAAAAAAAAAAGACACATTCCCTTAAAAGGCTCTGGACTTAGAGCAGACTTCCCAAAAAGAGTAACAGAGGCCGGAAGAAAATGAAATAATATCTACAAAGTGCCGAGGAAAAATAATTATCAACCTAGAATTTTTTTACAAGTTAAGCTATCATTCAAGAATGGAAGTAATATGAAAATAAATATTCCGCCCGACAAAGAATGAGAAATACCACACAAAGGCCCACACAGAAGGAAAGGAAATTAAACTGAAGCAAGAAGGGCAACAAAGGGACTGTGAAGCAATAACGTTGATAAATACATGTATAAATTAAATCAGCATTATGTGTAAACGTGAACTAAAACCCGAACTCCCCCCTCCCCGACTGGCTTGGCCCCGGGACCCCAGGAAAACCCAAAAGCTGAGTTGCTGTCCATAGAAGGGAGGTTCCCTTGTCATACTCCCCTCACTTTCTGGAGATTCTTTGTAACAGTCAGATGCTAAATTATTATCAGGGCTAAAACTATACAAGACACACCTTAAATCACACCTGCAGACCATCAACTTACCTAACAGATCACTAGAATGTCAGCAAATGTCTGACCTCCTTGTCCTAAATGAAAACATTTCACGCTTTCAGGCAAAGTTTCATTTCTTTCACCAGGCACGAATGAAAGAATCCTTAAATCCACCTATAACCTGTAAGCCTCTCCCGCTTTGAGATGGGTAAACCAGCGTATGCCCTCCACATATTGATTTAATTTCTTAACTGAATTCCTGTCTCCATGAATATATGAAACCAAATTGGGGCTCGGCACCCATAACTCAGTGGTTAGGGCACCAGCCACATACATACATTGAGGCTGGCGAATTCAAACCCAGTTGGGCCTGCTAAACAACTATAACAACTGCAACAGAAAAAAAAATAGCCAGGCATTGTGGCGGGTGCCTATCGTCCCAACTACTTGGGAGGCTTGGCAAGAAAATCACTTAAGCCCGAGAGTTTGAGGTTACTGTGAGCTGTGACACTACAGCACTCTACTGAGGGAGACATAGTAAGACTCTGTCTCAAAAAAAAAAAAGAACCTGGAACCCAACTACTGTAAGTACAATTTCTCAGGACCTCTTCAAGGCACGTGATCCTGGTTGGTCACACATATTCAGCTCAGAATAAACCTCTTTGGATTATTTCACAGAGTTTGTACTTTTTTCTATCACCATAAAGAAATCACAATATTTCACTTAGAGAGTTTAAAAACAGGGTAGATCTAAATTGCTGGATGTGGAAAATATGATTTTTTACAGTCAAAATGTACTAAGGTGTTTTTCTTGTTCAGAGAATTAACTTCAAACTGTATAAGTCAAATGTGTGTGCTAGAAATATACAGATAACCGCTGCAACACACAAACAAAAAGAAATAAAGTGGAAATGAATGCAAAACTTCTGAATCAGTATAAAATGAAAGCAAAAACAAAAAAATTGAGCAATTCAAAGAAATGAAAAAAGAAAACAAAATCCATTTTTAAATCAAATATGTAACATATCTTATTATTTAGAGTCATAGCTATACATTAGAAATAACTTCATCTTCAGAAAAAAAATGAAAGCATCAGGAAATATATTTTATAACTAATCGTAAAAAAAATAACATAGTTTTCATCTGGAAAAGTTTATATATTTGGAAAAGAGGGCTTTCTTTCTCATAAAGGGTTGCAGCCTCCAGGCTGGCCATCTTGCAAGCTACAATGCATAGCCTAATGCTAAAAGTGAGCACTTTGACAGGACAGTAAAATGAACAGGATTTCATACTGAGTGGGATAACCAAAAGAAACATATTTAATAAACTATAGGAGGAGGAGTCATGCATATTTTTGAATGGAGAAATCCGTGCACTCACAACTGAGCTTCCTGTCCCTTCATGGGTTGCCTATACAATAAATGGTGGCATTAGCATGATCCAAGGGTAGAGTTTTCAGCCCTCTGATGCCAAAAGGTGAAGCAGAAAACACAAGAACCCTCCATGAGCATCCTCTGTAGACAGGTCAGAAGCACTCTGTGCTCAGTGGCCTCTTATGAGGAGGGAATACTGGTCAGTTGTTATGCCAAACTACAAAAAAGAGAGGAGCGGCACTGGATGGTGTTGAAACCAGGTGTGGAGCAGGTCTTTATAAAGTGCCAGGGTCTATTTAACCTTTAGGGAAGAAAGCCTAAAGGCGTTATTGAGGGAGGGGGCATAATAAGGCGTGTCTGGCCTCCCATCCAGTCATGTCCTGGAACTCACTTTTTGAAGTTTTCTTTGGGGTCTATCCTGTCCATGGTGAGGCTTAGGATCCTATATTTATTTCTCACAGTTAACCACCTGTTAAAAGCTAGAGCCTTTCTAACTGGGTTAAAAACAGACAGACAAAATAAGAACCCAGGTGAATTCTTCTTACAGGAGTCACATCTAGATTCAACTTGAGATTTTTTGACTTTACCATGGTGTGAAAGCAACACCCCTTCGTTAGAAATCACATTCAGTAGAAACCGTACGCATACATCCACTCTATTTTTTAACTTTCAGTAAATTACACAAGGTGTTCAACATGCCTATTAAGAAACAGGCTTTGCATGATTTAGCCCAAGTATAGGTAAAGCAAGTGTTCTGAGTATATTTAAGGTAGCCAGGCAAAGCTATAATGTTTGGTAGGTTAGGTGTATTAAATCATAAGGGAAGGGGAAGCTCTTCTTTTGCCCTCAGAAGGTTTACTGAAAAATCAAGTCATAAAAGTCAGGTTAATAGGAGAAAAGGCATACAAAATTTATTATTAACGTGTAGATGAGACCCTTAGAATAAAGACTCAATCTCCTGTCAGGGTACAGAAGCATATGCCATCGTGAGGTTACAGAAAGAATGTGAGCTCAGCAGCCAAAACCAGATTATGGTGGTAAATTGGATTTTAGAGGTAAGATGGGTTATAGGAGGGACTTACCCCTAGCAAAGGTGATCTTGTTAAGTGAATGAACAGCCCTCAGAAGGAATGGATGGTTAATGTTTCTTTTAGATCTCGAAAGGAGTCAGACTCTTACTTAATCTTTCCTAGCTCTGGATGACTGAAAGCCTGGGTCCATTAATGCAGAGTCTCTACAGATACAAATTTCCCCCACAAAAGACAGCTTTCCAGGGCTGCTTCACTTTGTAGGCTCTCTGACAGCGATCTCCGAATATATCAATGAAATATATTTGGGAATAAAGTATTTTGACGTCCTTCAAAATGAGTTTTCAATTTATAATATTTTCAACTTATGATGGATCTATCTGTCAGAATATAACCCCACTGTAAGTCAAGGAGCATCGGTAAACCAAGCAAACTCCAAACAAGAGAAAGCTCTCATATTGATATACACGGCAGACAAAACAGACTTCAAGGGTTTGAAGGAATAATACAGACTATTACTAAATATTAAAAGGAGCAATGCTCCAGGATAGAATCATATGCATGTTTTTTCCCAACAATCTAGCTCTAAAACATACCAAAAAAAAATTAAAATACAAGGAAAAACTGATACACACATGTACACCATCATGGTAGATCATTGAATGTCTATTTCTCAAAGATGGATACATCAGAGATGAAAAATAATGATGATTTGAACAACACAACGAATATGATTAAGCTAAAGAAAATATATAAAATCTTGCCCCAGCAATTAGATTCTAAACATAATTTTTAAGCACAAATAAAAATTGCCTACTCATCAAAACAAATTTCAAGAAATATTAAAGAATTGATATCACATGGACTATATTCTCCAACCACCATCCACCCAAAAGATAGTCCTAAAAAGTTCCAGGCATTTAGAAAATGTTTAATCTCTAAATTAATCTATGGGTCAAGAACTCTAATGAAAAATTAAAATGTAAAGAAGTTGTTAATAATGACCATAAACGCTTTTAGTTTTATCTATATTATGATTTTAAGAAAGAGAGAGAAATCAGAAATGAATATTATACTAGCAGCTTTTTTTTTATTGAATGGTAACTATGTACATAGCTCAGTGACATTAGCAACTTTTAAAGCTGAATGCTATGCACACACATGCCTGTTATATTAATTTCAACATACTTGAAATATTTCATATGTACCTTAAATCTCCAAAAAAAAAAGCTATTTATTCTGTCTTATACAAATGTTATTTATCTCAATCAATGAAGAAACTGGTGAAGATTTGTTGGTTTGTGTATCTGTTTTCTCTGTGGGATAGACGGGAACTTAGACAAAATGCTTCTATCAGTGAACAAAAGATTTCACCCAACTTGAGGCATCTCACTGACTCTAATCTCCATCCCCCATTGTCACTGGAGGCTAAAGGCCAGCTACTCCCAGCCTGGCCTCCAGGGTCACCTTTAGGTCTGGTAAAAATACTTTCTGCTGATGACCAGAAAAAGTGGCAAAAAAGAACATATTGCAAAGATCACCCACATAAAAAGTCAACCCTGGGAACAGGCCTCAAGTCTGCCTGTGAGTTGGAGTTTTAGTAAACATCCACTCATTTGAAGTGTGTTATTTAAAATAGGCAACCTAAGCAAAATTGAGAACTCCCTACTCTCGATGACCCAAATCTTAGGCAATACTCAGATCTTCTTCCCCAGTGTCCCCAATTAAATCCTGAGTGATTCCTGTTATCAAAATTTTATCCCATTATTGTCAAACTTGAGCAATGTGTGCCCTCTTTTTGGAGGAAAAAAAATATTCTCACAAGCCCCTAATGTTGACTAATTACTTTCATTAGAATGTTACTTAAATATATATACAAATGTAAAACTAGATATAAACTCATTATGCTAAACAACTATAATACCAAAACAAATTTACAAAGTAGAAACAAAACTACCAAACCAATACAGTTCAAATTAACAAGATTAATTTAATGTGACAATTAGTGTTCTTGGGCTGAAATTATATCGCATTTAGAAACAATCGGTTTCCTGTTAGGTTGAGCCAGTGGAAGACACTAGGGACGTGTTGGAGGGCTGCAGGAAGGAAGAAGTTAGGGTATTTGTTTCTGCCTTTACCTGGCTCCAATCTAGCAAAGAAGCTCTTCCCTCCCTGAACCCAGCCAGCACTGCATGTACATAGGATCCACCATGGTTACTGTACATCCAGCAGCTCTGGTTTCCTACATCAGATAACACTACCTCCTC
Source organism: Galagoides demidoff (assembly GCA_963574575.1). Taxonomy (NCBI): domain Eukaryota; kingdom Metazoa; phylum Chordata; class Mammalia; order Primates; family Galagidae; genus Galagoides; species Galagoides demidoff. The sequence goes on from CAUYQV010089460.1 coordinate 5,846, forward strand.
CACAGATCCCACCCGGTACTGACACTCTGCTGCCACTAACCCACTAACCCCTGGATTACCCCCTATAATCCCTGTTTGGTTTCTTTAGTCTCTTCCAACATCTTTTTTTTTTTTTTTTTGAGACAGAGTCTCACTCTGTTGCCTTGGCTCGAGAGCTATGGCACCTTCTTAGCTCACAGCAACCTCAAACTCTTAGGCTCAAGGGATCCTTCTGCCTCAGCCTTCTAAAGTGCTAGGATAACAGGCACGAGCTACCATGCCCTGTCCCACATCATTTCTTAAACTAGTTTTCCATAATAGTTCCCCACATGGGTTTCCCATGCCCTTTATTAAACTACCTGGCACAGGCTGTCTTTTCCCGACTGACCTCATGGATACATTTGTCATACATAAGGGTGGACAGAGTTAAAGAGCAAACAGAGGGAAGTAATCAGACTTCTTTCTCCATCCACATATTTTTATGCCAATTATTGTACTGTTAACTTCCCTCTTTTTGACACTTCAAGGTGCCAAGACAAAAAGAGAACTCTTAAAAACGTTTATGCTACTGATTGATGTAGAAACCTTTCCTGTTCCCCAGATTTCCTGTGACTCCGTATGTTATCAGATAGGACTCAACAGAAAGATGTCTACACCACAAAGGGGAAGCATCAAAATGACGTACGGGCTCTGTCCGCAGATTCCCATTTAAGAAGCGGGACTGAGCCATCTCAGATATCTCATCCCCATCATCCCCAACAGAACCAATAACTTACAAGAGAAATTCAGGTATTCGTTTTCTTTGAGAAATGATGAATGCCTTGATGTAACTAATTCATTTCCTTCCTAGAATTCTCCCAACAATACATGATTCGTCAGCATTTTTCTTTACTAAGTTCCACCACCAGACAGGCAAAGAAGTTAGTGTCATTCTTGAGCATGATGAAAAAGAGAGAGAAGAGATTTATAAATTGGAATCAGGATGAGAGAAAAGAATGTCTGATAGAATGGTCAATAGTTCTTCATTTGAATGCCAAGTGTCTTGCTTTCTCCAATGTAGCTTTTAAGTTATACGTGTGCCGGTTCCTACTTTTTTCAGTTCTCAAGGGCATAGACAGTTAATGAGTTGGGAAAAGAATGGTTTCTCCTAAGAATCAGAGAGAAAGAGAGCTGGAATATTTAATGTTTGTCACAGATATTAAGGGACCGCAGGGTATTTATTCCTTGCCGATCTTCAAACCAGCAAGACATGGGAGGTTAGTTAATTGATGTCAAGCTCCCCAGACAAGTAAACCAAAATCTCTGGTGGGAATTTCTGGGGGTGGGTCTCAAGGATTAGTACTTTTTTTAATTTTCCCACATTATTCTAATGAGTAACAAAGACTGATATCCACTGGTTATAGCTGAGAATTAGCAGTTAGCCCCCATAGTATCTTTTTATTGGATTCAATTATTTTCCGTGTAAGGGTTTATCCATTTTTCCTCCTCATTCCTTATTCTTTTGAATGATATTACAGCTATAATGAAACAAGATTTTTTTTTATTTGCCACTGTGTAAAAGAATTAATAGAAAAGGAAGAACATAATCCTTTTGTGGTTAAGGAGGTACTGACTGTGATGACACCTGCCAGAATCTGTGGATGTCTGAACTGTGTGACTTTCATCTCCAAAGTGACTTTAAAGGGACCATGTATCAAGTCCAGTGACCATGGTCATTGTGTGTCTCAGTGTTGGTCATGCAGCCAGTACGTGCTATCAGACACAGTTACCAATCCTTATCCCATCAGAAAGTCCTAGTGCACATTCCCCAGAGCCCAAGAATCACAAAGGGTTGAACTCTTATCACCCACTATAGCATAGCACATATCCCAGGACAAACACCTGGCAAAGAATAGACAATGGCTTAACCCAAGGCCTTCTAAGCATTTTCAGTAACACATCTAACAGAAGTTTAAATTAATATTTTCTCCATGACCCAATGACCCATCTTGCGTTTCCCCTGAAGTGCACAACCCTCACTCCAGAGATCACTGATCTAGTCTACTGAACAATGGACAAAGGGGTATTACTTTTGTGATGTGAGTTGTCCCTGAATACAAATACTATATCTGGAATTCTTACTGATGTTTATTCAACAATAGACACAAAGTAAATAGCGAATGCTTCACTATCACCCATGAGTTACTTCACAGAAGATTCTAATCAAAGCCGGGTTAAAACCAGATATTTCCTGTTATCATCAGAGCCAGGCCTCTGGTACTGCTGAAGCTCCAGACTGATCCTCTGAACAATTTTGCCCAAGTCACTTTTTGATCTGTTGGTAGCCAATTCCATGAGTGTTCCAGTGGTCAATCTGAACCAAAAAAGAGCCTCCAGTTGATTTTGCTCAAGTGATTCTTTCTTGAAAACAAAGCAGTAGGAAAATTCTGGCCATAGTTTCAAAGCATATTTTCTCTTTACAATATAAATAGGTGTAAAATATGAAATGGTCTAAATGAGGCACAATTTCTGAAAAAATACAGTCTAGAAAGTCCTTTGGCAGGTGCACTGATTCTGAAATAAAGAAACAGAAAGAGTTCATCGAGGTCATTGAAAGAGGGGAAACAAGCAGAATCAAGCAAGTGCAGGGATTTGAGTTATGACAAAGATCACACAGTTGGATTCTGGTTTTGTCACTAAGGAAACTGATTGCCTTGCACTAGTGGATGGCAAAGCTGAACAGAGCTCTGCAAACTCCTAGCTCCTGTTCTTTCTTTTAGTCTACAATAAGATTACTTCCTTAATTACTTCCCTCCCATTCTCTTTTCCTTCAGTTTAGACTCGAATGCTAAGACGTTGTAATCATCCTTACTTCACAAAGCTCCACGCCTCTCTCCCTTCCTGTGTGCTTCCCTAAGGAGAAGGCTCCAGATTGATTCCCAACTGCAGGGTTCCTGTCTGCCTCCTTGGAGAGTCCTTTTATCATTGCAATGTGTAGGCTGCCTGCCTCTAAAAATAAGATTCTATTTATTTGTTTGATACAAGAAAAATCAATTATGATACAGTTCTCAGTGTGGAGATGTTCTCAGGCAATATTTTAACTGACTCCCAAGTTCTATTTAAAAGCTCCATAACCACAGAAGCAGAATTCTGGAGATTAATAGGACCGCAGAGACCATCCAATGTGGTTCTTTACCACTTGGGGTTCATGAAAACCTTTGAAAATATGATGATAGCTATCAAAACTCTTCCCAGAAAAAAATGTAAATGCAGATATATATATTTTGGAAATATATATAAAATTCATACAAAAATCTACATGTAATATCATTTACTGGCCTGGAAGCTGATTCCTGGATCCCTGGGTTACATGTCTGGTTACTAGACTGAAAAGAAACTAAATCCCCAAGAGAAATTAATTTGGAGAGCACAGAGCTAGTTAGTGGATAAGAAATAGTCCTAGCACACAGTTCTCTTCTTCCCAGTCCACAGGTACGTTATATGCTCACGACGGTAACGGTGGATTTATCACCTAAACCACTTTGAAAGTGAAAAGGTGGGATATTGATAATTAAGCTAAGACAACAGGTGAAATTAAGACTCTTTGGGGCAAATCGGGACATAGGATCACTTCAGTCACACCAATCACAGAAAGGCTCTTGAACTTGACATGTCTGTGTACCAGAAGGCCAATAAAAAAGAAAATGTGAACTTGCAATACAAGCTATGAATCTTTCTTCTGCAGCACTTTGAAAAAAACGAGCTTCCACCCTCATCTGAGTTCTCATTCAATGCCTATCACACATCTCACGAATATGACATACAAAGGAAATTATTATAACACTTCATAGCAACAAGATTTAAGTTTTCTTGAGACCTCCCAAGGGGCAACTCAATCAATTTTAGTTTTTATCAGCAACACATAGAGAACATCAGAGCTTTCCGTTTGCTGCTGTTTGTAAAGTCGGTTTTACTCCAGAGGTTTAACCGTTTCAGCCTGACTATGCAAAGAAAGGATAAGGAAAATTGATTCCATTGCAAAGAGTCTCCCTGAAGATCTAAATAATTCATAGCAGTCTCAACTCTCAGACATTATCTCAAGCAGTAAATGTATTCCAAAGACTCTGAGCTTCCCACATTCCCCCTCATCACACAAAACCGCACACAATGCCCTTCACTCCTTGGCTGGCCTGGCTTCTGAAGGGCTAGAGGCTGTGTCCACTCATCTTTTTGTCCTTAGGATGCTACTATCAGTACATTAAAAGAGTGTCTGTTTCTTAATATAATAACATGCTTGTTTAACAGAGGCTGTAGTTCTGAATTACATTACTATAGTCTACCAGGGGGTCCTAGACCAGGGGCTCTCACTAGCTGTGTGTTAAAACTATATAGAAAATTTTCAGAAAACTCTCTTCAGTTCTACCCCTAGGGATTCTCATTCATTGGTGTGGGGTTGGGCTTACGCATGATCATTTTTTCCAAATCTTTCTAGGTGATTCTAACATGCAGCCAGAGTTGAGAACTACTGCCTTATAGAAAAACCAGCAGACACTTCATGGCCACCTTCCTTCTTTTCCCTTAAAGCTAAGAGGAGGCATTGGGACTTGAATCTCACTTATATGCAGTATGGCAGATGAGCTGGTGCAAGGAGGAAGATGGCTTCATGGGCTAAGGTAGAGTCCTTACAGACCCACAGTGCACAGACTTCCTGAGTCAACCAAGTGTGTCTTGGGCATTAACAGGAAAGATCCTCAGAAGAGTCTCCTTCTTGGCAGTGAGGTGCAAGAAATACCATGCTTCCTTATTTTCTAAGTCAATAAGCACTTGGCTCACCCCACATCTACATGAGTTGGCCAAGAATCCAACTTCAATCTTTTTTCATGCAACCCTTTCATGCCAACCCTTCGTGCTACTCCCTCAAGCCAGATCCTCACATCATCAGCTTCAAGGATTATGCTCCTCCAGAAGACAGAGGAAAGCCCCCTTTCATCTTCCCCACACCCGTGGAATCACTGTCATGCCTACAGCTCACTCCTGTAGCTGCCAATTGGTGCTGGTTCTTCCTGCTGTGCAGACCCTGTTGCCCCAGCAAGCATCACCATGTTCTTTACCATGACCCTTCTGGCATCTCCTGTACCAGCATGAAGTTGTCACTCTCCTTACTGAGATCCTGTGAATTCTGAAGCATTTCCTCAGAAAAGGAGCCCAGTTTCTGTTTCCCAAGGTAACAGCAAAACCTCCTTCTCATCTTCTGTTTCCAACAATAAGGACTTTGCCAAAAGCCTGTGCCCCCTCTCCTTCCTCTCCCACCATCACCCTGAAATCTGGAATGACTCAGCTTGACTCCTTTCTCTGGACCCTCTTGAAGTTTAATTAAATCATTATGTACTGTGAGTAGACACCACTATGGCTAAACTTTCTAAAGAAAAACTGGGCCGACCAAAAGGCAATTCCAACATAGAAAACCCGGATGCTAAGAAGCAAACTTAGCAATGCGTGTCTAGCTGCGTCCAGGAAACAGACAGACATTCTGAACAGGGGCACTGAGAGGTGCTTGCCTGGAGAGAGGTGTGCTCAGCTGAGAAGCAGGGACATTTCATGAGGTCTCCCCATGGTCTCGGGGAGATCTAACTCAAGATAATTTCATTACGGAGGAACCTTATGTTCACTCACCCAACTTTCCAGATATCCTGATACAAAATGACGGTGGTGGTGGGATGCACCAGGGACTGAGGTGCAAATACTCTGGTCTCTTGGAAAGCATCCTGCCCCATAAGGCAGTTAATAAGCCAGAGTTCTGTTTTTCTATTAGTTGCATATAAGTTGAATTATGCAAATCCATCTGCAAGTCTCATCTTTTCTGACTAACCTAATGTTTTGTTTCTGTACTTGCAAGAATCAGGCTAAAGAACCTTGTGAGGGCTTTTTATATTCAACCATTCAGCCTCCCCAGATGTGCCTCTTACCCTCGTGTGTGCAGGGCTACTGCCCATGGTACCACCCGAGGCTTTGTGGGGGCACCCCTGGCATGGCAGCAACAGGAAGTGGAGAGTGTGGAAATAATACATCTGCTTTTCATAGCAGAGGCATTCAGACAGTGTGCAGTAACCATAAAGACCCTGGCAACTTTCACTGCCAGCCTGGCGTGTCTCAAGACACTGTGTGTGTCCTCTAGTGCCTGGCACGTGGTAGATGGCCCACCCTCTCAGATATGTTCTTTCCCTAAATGGGTCACCCAGTATCTCAGATTTAAAAAGGGCCCAGAAGCACCAGTGTGCTATACTTCCAATTAGATCCCCCAAAATGCTTATTCATAGGTGGTGCCCCTCAAGGCTTTGACATTTTACACATGTAGACTGGGACCTGCACCTACTGGCAAAGGAAATTTGCCTGCAAAGTAATGTTTGACCCATTGGACAAGCCATGTGCCAGGCAGAAACTGTAATGTTATGTGTAATCCAGTCTTAGGGAACTGCTTGGACTTTATAGGTCTGTGGCCCCGACATTTAGCCCAGCTCCATGGCTTTCCACGCTGTTCTCTAATGTATCTGGCTCTTCATCCCTGACTTCATGTTCATGAACAACACACCCTTTCTAACCAGAATTTCTTATAGCAAATCATCACCTTTGGCCATCAATATTTTTTACAAGCTAATATTGAAACTACAACATTTTTGCTTCAATACATAAAGGTTAAGCTCACCCTCAGCTATTATGCTACAAAGATGAGCAATTCTATACTTGGAAGATTAAAGAAATGTCTTTTTTTAATTAACTACTATGTGCCAGGCACTTTGCTGAACACCATTTCACATGTTATTTCATTTAGTCCTCATGATACATTATCCCATATGCCCGTGACCTCCAGGAGGATTCATCAAACCAGTTTATAGATAAAGAACTAAAGCTCCAGGATGTGTAGGTACTTGAATAGTCAATGAGAAAACCAAAATTCAAAACTGGGAGTCCAGTACTTTAAGATCATGTTTTGTTCCTTTGTATAAGCACAGAAAAGCATAATAATTATGTAGTCAAGATTCCCAAGGAAAACAACAAAAATAAAAAGGGATATTTAATTCACCTGTTACAGTTCTTTTTTTTTTTTTTTTTTTTTTTTTGAGACAGAGCCTCAAGCTATCCCCCTGGGTAGAGTGCCATGGCATTACAGCTCATAGCAACCTCCATCTCCTGGTCTCAAGCGAGTCTCCTGCCTCTGCCTCCCAAGTAGCTGGGACCACAGGTGCCGGCCACAACGCCTGGCCATTTTTTGGTTGCAGCCATCATTGTTGTTTGGCAGGCCCGGGCTGGGGATTCGAACCCGCCACCTTAGGTGTACGTGGCTGGCACTTTAGCCGATTGAGCCACAGGCGCCGAGCCTCATCATCACTTTATAAAAGAACTATCCTAACACCAGTAAGAAGACTGCAAATTTAAGATAACCTTAAAGAACGAAAAGTAGATGTACCACTTAATCCTGCAATCTCACTATTGGGTCATTTTATCAAAAGAAGTCATTTTATCAAAATGACACATGTACTCAAATGTTAACTGCATGGCTTGGCACCTGTAGCAAAGTGGTTACAGTGCCGGCCACATACACGGAGGCTGGAGGGTTTGAACCTGGCCTATGCCAGCTAAACAACAATGACAACCAGAACAAAAACTAGGCGGACGTTGTGGCAGGCACCTGTAGTCCCAGCTACTTGGGAGGCTGAGGCAAGAAAATCGCTTAAGCCCAAGAGTGTGAGGTTGCTGTGAGCTGTAACACCATAGCACTGTACCAAGGGCAACATCGTGAGACTCTAACTCCAAAAAAAAAGAAAAAAAAAGTTAAGTGCAGCACAATTCATAATTGCAAAAATGTGGAACCAACCCATGTGCCCATCAATATATGAGTACATTACTAAAATGTAGTATATGTATGGCATGGTATACTATCTGCCATAATTAAAATGGTGAACACTTTATATAACTACCTAGATGGAACTAAAGACCATTCTTCTAAATGAAGTTTCTCAAGAATAAAAAAACAAACACCACGTGTACTCACTATTAAATGGGAACCAATCTATCAACAGCCATGTGAACACTTGGTAGTACAACTCAATATAAAGCAAGCAGGTGGGAAGAGTACATTCACACCTAATGGATACAATACTCACTATCTGGGTGAGGGGCACACTGAAAACTGTGACTCAAACTGTACAAAAGCAATGTATGTAACCAAAGCATTTGTACCCCCATAAGAATCTGAAATTTAAAGCAAAGAAATAGAATAATTGCAATCCTTTAAATCAGCAGTTCTCAACCTGTACGTCAAGACCCACAGGAACTGTATTAAAGGGCCACGGCATTAGGCAGGTTGAGAACCACTGCTTTAAATTTAATAAATTAATCACATTCCATCTACATGAAGATACCATCAATATTATGTTGCACCATTTTTTTGTTGTTGTTGAGACAGTGTCTCACTCTGTTGCCCTGTGCTAGAGTACCATGGCATCAACCTAGCTCACAGCAACCTAAACCCATGAGAGTTCAAGAAATATTCCTACCTCAGCATCCCCAGTAGCTGCAACTACAAGCACCCACCACAATGCCAAGCTATTTTTTTCTATTTTTAGTAGAGACTGAGTCTTGCTTTGCTCAAGCTGGTCTCAAACTCCTGAGCTCAAGCAATCGTCCCACCCCAGCCTCCCAGAGTGCTATTGAGTCACAGAGAGGGGGCCATTATATTTACTACCACTAAGAAAGGGGAAAAAAACTTCTCAATTAAATTATGACACCTGGTTTCTATCACTTATTTTATACTCTGTGGGAAAGTTCTTTTGAACTTACTTAGACATGAATTATCATATAACACTCCAGTGTTTATATAAAACACAAAAGCAAAACAAATTATTCTTAAAATGTTCTTCACATTCACAATCTGATCACTAAATTACTTTTTACTTCACAGTCATTAGTTATTCTTTCATCTAGAGAATCAGTGATTCAACACTTTTTTAAAAGGTGTCCCTATTGCCTCTAGGACTTTCTTCCAAGTCATGACATATATTGTCCAAGCCCTGATGTTATCTCTTTCTTGATTTGAATGAAATATGTCACAAGAAAATGTAACTAACACAAGACAACCCAGGAATGGTATGCCTTCCATAATTGGTCCTTAAATGAAAAGTTTGCTGAAACATCAGTGAGCTGTAGTTATGTAGTCATAAAAGGAGGATTTTATCAAGTTCATGCATGCAGTCAGTAGAAATTATTTTTCAACCAACAATGATGATTTTAAGTTGCCATTGATTGTAAAACATCTCAATTTCCGAAACGTTAAAAATGCAAAAAAATGTACCTCTTAAAAGCCATGAAATATAGTACCACTATGAAAACATCACTCACTATAATAGTCTAATAATTTTTTTTCAATGCAGAATAGTGAAAAATTCAGAGACCAGCATTCGGGAACCAACTCTTTTCAGTATAATAAAAGGTGTTTCTGAGAAGCTTTATCAACTACTAAATCTCATTTAATTTTAAAAATAATAAATAATATCTCAGCAGTTTTCCCTAAGTCTTTTCTCTCATTACTAATGCCCTACTATGACCACATACTTGAAAATTAGTGCTCTGCTATTTACAAAATTAGTATCTTATTTTTAGATACATCTCAAGGGATGCTGTTTGTTTTTATGTATCTGTAATAGGGCACCTTACACAAAAAATAACAAGCCCTTAGTACAACACCCTGGGGAACACAAGAACCGCCACATTGAATATGACCCAAAATCCACCCAAAGCAATATTGTATCAAACCAAAAAACATTAAAAATTTTTTTTTAATTTAGGGCAGTGCCTGTGGCTCAAAGGAGTAGGGCAACAGCCCCATATGCCTGAAGTGGCTGGTTCAAACCCAGCTCTGGCCAAAAACTGCCAAAAAAAATTTTTTTTAATTTAAAAAATAAACCTTGTCTTTCCTATGAAGAACATTGATTGTTCCCCTTGATATAAACCACAAAGGTTAGGCCAAATCCAAATATCCTGGATTCTTTTATTATTATACATTCATTTAAATATTTTAAGATTTCTGGGGGTTTTTTTTTTGGCCAGGGTGGGGTTTGAACCCACCACCTCCGGTATATGGGGCCAGTGCCCTACTCCTTGAGCCACAGGTGCCACCCATATTTTAAGAATTTCTTTACAAAGAGGTAGCCAAAAAGGGAAAAAAAATGTTTAAGAATTTATTTAAATTGTTGGTTAAACTGCAGTTCAGAATTCAACTGCATGGGGCAATAAATCATGCAAGTAAAGAATCTTCAGTCTGTACCAATCATCTCTGAGATTTGGCAAATTGCTTACCATTTTTCTATCCACGTAGTCTTTCAAAATTCTCATATAGTTAATAGTAGTTCCATTGCATTTTATACCCAAAAGAGCTACAAATTTGGAGGACCACCATACTTCTCTCCAGATCATTTACAAAACTATAATCTGAAAACAGATTTAACTATGATCCTTATAACACTCCATTAATTTGGATTCTCTATACCTAAACCCAATTAAAAACAATTGTTTTTAATTTCTTAGCTTTGTCAAATGCCACTAAATACTTTGACAACGCATGCTTATACTTTACCTAAACTATTTTAAAAACAAAATATGAATTTTTTTTGGTGGGGGGAAGACAGAGTGTCACTATGTTGCCCTCGGTGGAGCACCATGGCGTCACAGCTCAGAGCAACCTCAAACTCTTGGGCTTAAGCAATTATCTTGCCTCAACCTCCTGAGTAACTGGGACTACAGGCACTCGTCACAATGATGGCTATTTTTTTGTCACAGTTGTCATTGTTGTTTATCCGGCCCAGGCCAGGTTGGAACCTGCCAGCCTTGGTGTATGTGGCTGGTGCCATAACCACTGTGGTACGGGCGCCGAGCTCAAAATATTAATTTTTGTTTGTTATTTTTCATTGTTAAAAACCACGTTTGGGAGCAGCACCCATAGCTTAGTGGGTAGGGCGCCGGCTACATACACTGAGGCTGGCAGGTTTGAACCCAGCCCAGGCCAGCTAAAACAACAATGACAACTGCAACAAAAAATAGCCAGGCATTGTGGAGGGCACCTGTAGTCCCAGCTACCTGGGAGGCTGAGGCAAGAGAATCACTTAGGCCCAAGAGGTTGAGGTTGCTGTGAGCTGTGACACTACAGCATAGTGAGACTCTGCCTCAAAAAAAAAAAAAAAAAAAGTTTGGTATAGAAAACTTCTGCAATGAAGTTTATGAATGGGGAAACCACAATCCCATAATTACTAAAATCACCATAATTAATATTTTCATTCCCTTCCAGTCC
>CAUYQV010089461.1:0-15364 GCA_963574575.1 Galagoides demidoff
GGGCGCCTGTGGTCCCAGCTACTTGGGAGGCTGAGGCAGGAGACTCGCTTGAGCCCAGGAGTTGGAGGTTGCTGTGAGCTGTGATGCCATGGCACTCTACCCAGGGGGATAGCTTGAGGCTCCGTCTCAAAAAAAAAAAAACAAATTAAAAAAAAAATTAGTACCATGCACATTGTTTTGCAAGTAAATTAGAAATCAAAAACAAAAAGTTTGCAAAATAACAGTAACAACCACAATCCTTGCATTTTCAATTACTTATTTAAGAAGAGATTATACTAAAAATTAGAATATATTTTAAAATGAAAAACAACGAAAAGCAATAGTACCAATCAGAACCTGTGGAACTCAGGTAAAGCAGTCTGCGAGGGAAAAGCCGTTGCCTTAAAATGTGCATTTGTAGAAACATTTCATAGTTTGTATTGGGACGCTAATTTTTAATATAAAAATTGGACAAGAATATTACAGAAAAGAAAATAGAAATGTATGGTTTAAATATTAGAAAAATATCAATGTAATTCACAAAACTGGGAAAGTAAAAAAGAAAAGCTATATATTATTCAGTTGGTACAGGAAAGATGTTGAAAAATAAATTCAAAACACCCACTCATAAAAATTCCTAAAAATCTAGTAATAAAAGAGTTCTTTTAAAACCAAATAAAAAGGTACAGTTGTCTATTGCAGTAAACATTGTATTTAATAGCAGAACCCCAGGATTATTCAGAGAAGCATCAAGCAGGATGAATCTGATTAAACTAAAACAGGAAAGTAAAAAGAGAACCACTAAGAGAGACTGGAATCTAAGGAGGGAGAAGGAACCTGGGTAGTAATTTATCATCTGTGAAGTGCTGTTTGGAAAATTGTAACTGAGAAGAGAAAGCCGGATAATGCAGGGATGAGGGTGCCCAGCAGGAGGAGGCTACTTAGGCAAATTTATGTGGTGGTAATAAGGGGAATGCAACAAGCCTGGGTCCTTTGATTAGCAGGCCCCACACAGGCAGACAAATCTAGGCCCTTAAGAGAACACCACAGACAGAAAATATTAATTAAGATCATATTTCACAACTGCTAATTAGTGTAGCTAAAAATGCAAATGGAATTATCATTGCACATTGAAATTTTATAATGTACCAAGAAGTAGAATACACAAAACTGAAAGGTTCCGTCTAGACCCCTGAGAATTAATGGTAATCTTGCATCTCTACGTGTATTTCTGCTTGTGGTGGGTGGTGTGGGCACAGAGTGCACGGCAGGGAGCCACGGAAGGAGGCAAGGTGGACTTCAGTAAGGAAGACACAGGCTGAGAGTAGCTGATGTGGGGGGTTACCTTTTATCTCCAAGTGTCTTCCTCACTTCCCCCTGGAGTGAATATCGTTTATGCACACATTCTGCCTTCCTGCTCAATGTTTTACTTTTTTAAATTCCATATGTGAGCCTGCATCTGACTATTCTATATACCGTACAATTTATCCATCTTTGGTTTGGATTTTATTTATCCTTCTCTTTCCTACGGAAAAAAGGCAGCTTTCTGAACTCCGTCTTCAAGGTGGGTTAGAATCATGTGGAAGGCAAATGCGACCCTTGGGAAGGGGGCGTGAGAGCCGAGGTCAGAAGCACTTTATCAGGACACACGTTGTTCGCCTTTAACTTACATTACTTTAGTGAGAAAAAGAATTGTCAATTTATGAGCTATGGGCAGATTTTTCTTCATCTTTTTAAAATACCCTCTTTCCCCCTCCCCTCTATGCATACTTCCTAGATATCTAACTTATATACTATCCTGAGCTTTTTCTATTTGTAATAACATTACAGCAACCTACTACACAGAGGAAGAAGGCAATTCATACAATGATTTTTCCATCCAACTGAAACTTCTGCTGTAAGCACCAAAACTTTCTAAATTTACAGTTTTTTTTTATTCATTTCTAAAGATTTAGTAGGTACAAGTGTTTTCTGATACATAGATGAACTGCATGATGGTTCCTGAAGTCAGGACTTTGAGTGCGTCTGTGATGGAACTTTCGCTCCTCACTCGCCCCCCACTTGGGAATCTCCAAAGCCTATTCTCCCCCTCTGCGCCGTCGTGTATGGGCGGATTCCTTAGTTCCCACTTGTAAGGGAAAGCATGTGGCAGCTGTTTCTCCATTTCTCAGATGCTCCACTTAGGAAAATGGCTTCCAATTCCATCCGAGTTGCTGCAAAAGACATTATTTCATTCTGGTTATGGCCCAGCAGGACTCCATAGTATCTATTTACCACATTTCTTCATCCACCCATCATCGATGAGTGCTTAGGCTGATTCCGTATCTTTGCAACTGTGAATTGTGCTGAGATCAACATGGAAGTGTGGCTGTCTTTTTGATAAAATGACTTCTTTTCCTTTGGATAGATACCCAGTAGTGGGATTGCCGGACTGAATGGTAGGTCTACTTTTATTTTTATTTATTTATTTATTTTGAGACAGAGTCTCACTGTGTTGCCCTTGGAAGAGTGCTGTGGTGTCATAGCTCAGAGCAACCTCAAACTCTTGGGATTAAGCAATTCTCATGCCTCACCCTCCCAAGTAGCTGGGACTACAGGTGCCCACCACAACAGCCAGCTTTTTTTTTTTTTTTTTTTGATGCAGTTGTCATTGCTGTTTAGCAGGCCGGGGCTGGGTTCGAACCCGCCAAACTCATGACCTAACCACTGAGCTATGGGCGCCAAGCTGATAGATCTACTTTTAGTTCTTTGAGGAATCTCCATACTGTTTTCCACAGAGGCTGTTCAAATTACATTCTTCATTTTACAACACTGTATAAAAGGTCCCTTTTAATGGCATCTGTGCCAGCATCTGTTGTCTTTTGACTTGTTAATAAAGGCCATTCTTACAGGGCTAAGGTGACATCTCATTATGGTTTTAATTTGCATTTCCCTGATGATTAGTGATGTTGAGCAATTTTTCATCTGTTTGTGGACCATTAGGATATCTTCTTTCGAAAAATCTCCGTTCATGTCTTTTGCCTACTTTTTAAGGACATTACTTTGGGGTTTTTGCTAATTTCTTTGAATTCTTTATGGATTCTCAATCTTAGTCCTTCACTGGATTTATGATTTTTGAGTATTTTCTCCCATTTTGTAGGTTATCTATGCTGATTATTTCTTTTGCTATGCAGAAGCTTTTCAGTTTAATTAAGTACTATTTATTTAGTTTTGTTTTTGTTATATTTGCATTCAGGATTTTCGTCATAATTTTTTTTTTGCCTAGCCCAATGTGTGGAAGAGTTTTTCCCGAGTTTTCTTCTAGGATTTTTATGGTATCAGGTCTTACTTTTAAGTCTTTAATCCGCCTTCCTTGAGTTAAATTTTGCGTGTGGTCAGAGACAGGGATCCAGTCCCACTCTTCTGCATATGGCTCTCTCCATTTTCTTGGTGCCCTAGACCTCCTTTCCCAAGGAGACACGTTTGTTTGCTTTGTTGAAGATCAGCTGGTTGCAGATGGATGGTTTTATGTTTATGTTCTCAATTCTGTTCCACTGTCTCCAATTCTATTCGTCTACTTTCATACCAGTTCCATGCTGTTTTGATTACTATTGTCTTACAGTATAATGTAACATGATGCTTCCAGAGTTTCTTTTCTTTTTTGTTTCTTTCTTTTCTTTTTTTTACTTAGGCTATTCAGGCTTTTGTTCTTTTCAATAAAAATATAAGAATACAGATCACTTTAAAAATACCAAATTGTTCAGAATTACAAAAAGTATATAGTGAAAGTTCTGGTTGTCCACTGTACTCTGACCTGACTTGAAGTACCAATCACAGTTAAGAAATGGATGAGGAATTATCCTTTCTGGCATTTTCTGCACATACATATGTATTATTCTCATACACAGCCTTTTTATTTAAATTGGATTAACAAGGCTGGGTGTCATTGTAGTGATTTGGGAGGCTGAGACCAGGAGTTCAAGACCAGCCTGGGCAATGTAATGAGCTCTTATATCTAAAAATGTTTTTTGTTTTTTTTAATTAGCCACGCATCATGCCTGTAGTCCCAGGCAATTGGGAAGGTGAGGCAGGAGGATCACTTGAGCCCAGCTACAATCAGGTCACTGTGCTCTAGCCTGGGTGACAAAGTGAGACCCCATGTCTAAAAAAGTAATACCAAATTTAAAAAAATAACAAATAAATTGGATTAATAGTATTCATAAATTTGATTTTTCTACCTCATACATCATGGATTTTTCAACGTTACAACATACAACATAACATTTTTCAACGTTAATACAAATCATTTAACCTCACTTTGAGTTGCCTGAATAATACTCTTCCCTTTGGCTAGAGTAGCAGACCACACCTTTTTGACAACAGGGACTAATTTCATGGAAGATGATTTTTCCACAGACCAGGGCTAGGGGGAATGGTTCTGATATGAGTCTGCAAGCAGTTGCTTTACTACAGTCTCTGTACAGTCAAACCTCTCTGCTAGTGATGATCTGTGTTCGCAGTGCTCCCCAGCACCACCACCGCAGCTCCACCCCAGATCCTCAGAAATTAGATTCTCATAAGGAGCCGCAACCTGGATCCCTCACATGCGTGCTTTATAGAAAGGTTCATCCTCCTGTGGGAATCTAATGCCCCCAGTGATCTGACAGGAGGTGGAAGTCAGGAGGTGATGCCAGTAATGGGGAGCAGCTGTAAATACAGATGAATCTTTGTTCTCTTACCCACGACTTACTTGCTGCTGTGTGGCTCAGTTCCTAGTAGGCCACAAGCTGGAACCAGTGTGTGCAGCTTAACGGGTAGAGACTACAGAGCTGGACAAGCCACTGAATCATTACACTACTGCTGAAAGACGTTTAGGGTTGCAGAAATCAATGTAAAGCCATAGTTGAAGGAAATCACAGACACATATTTAAAAAACTACACAAAGCCAGGGCACTGGTTATGACTACGATGTGCCCCCTGCTTTGACTGCTGGGGTGGGCACATGGTCCACGCTGGGCCAGTCATAGTCTGACAGCCTCCTATACATCTTCTCTGCAAGGGAGGACCAGGGTCCAAGATATGGTCAATACAGGGTGTTATTTTCACCGTAGCTGCTCCATGTAGCTGGAGTTTCCTGTACCGTGTTGCTCCTTGTATGGAGAAATGGTACACGAAGATCAAGCTCAGCAGAACAAACCAAGGACAAGCAGGAGAGAGACAGAGCCCTGCTGCCACGGTTCATCCTGGATGAACATCCTGGTCGTGTCTCAAGAGAGACGCACATGGGCATCCCAGTTATGTGAAGCAATATATTCCCAACTTTGAGCTCTCATATATCAAATGTATCCAAATTTCATATAAAATTACAAAGTAGTTCAAAGGGCTATTTGCTTCCTGGGATATAAAATGCTAGAAACAGCATTCCTACTATGCTTCCAATGGGGGAAAATAAATCCAGAAAAACTTTAAATTCGTGACTTTAAAAAAATCCCACTGGAGAACTGGGTTCTAGAGCAGACACCTAGTCCAAAATCTAAAGAGAGACAGGCCCCTTCAGGGAGAGAAGGGTCGGTGAGCGCTCCCTCACCTGGGGCCGATGCAACCAGAAACTGGCACAGAGTTTGGCCAAAAGAGTTGATGAACAGGCAGGGGATGTGTGGGATGCCTGGATAGCGTGAAGCCGGGGTGGGGTGGAGTTTTTCCACGAATGCCACTGAGTGCGACTTGAAGGGACTAGAAGGAGCTCCAAGGAAATGCCTGACGTGGTACCGACCTGAGGAAAGGGAACCACGGATGTGCACAGGGCACACCACGCCACAAACCCTTTCTCCCAATTTCTCCTCCATGCAAAGAAAATTTTACTCCATGGAGTTCAACAAATGTTGTCTTTAGGACACTGGTAAAACCCACTGCAGCCAGGGGTAAGACAGTAATAGCCAAAATGAGAAACCCTGCTCCTCAGGAAGGGGCAGGGAGATCTGCTGATCAGGAGAACTGAGGATCCATCCCTGAGACCAAGGGGTTTCATTAGGAAACAGAGAATAACCTCTCCATCCCACCCCCCTGACACCAAGCAACCAAGTTTCAAGTAAAAAGTAGAAACACATACCCATGGGACAGGGACAGGAAAAGTACAAGAGCACACAGACACTGGGAGGGGAAGCACAGAGCACAGTGGACACTTCGTAGACTCTGCTCTGGTAAACCACTCCCCCTCAACCCCGATCTGAACACAAGTCACCTCTGGAATGCTGAAGGCCATGTCTGTCCTGAGGGTAAACACAGCAACTGCAAAGCTCAGACCTGGCCTACCACCTACTAGATCAATTCGATTCCCTTATCCCTGCTACGTTAAAAATCTATGCAAGGAAAGGCATGCTCATTTCCAGGCATTAAAACTACTTGCCTCAATTTTATGGATCTCCCAAAGATGTCCAGCTTTCCACAAAAACTTAAGAGGCATACAAAAAGGCAAGAAAAGAACTCTCTTCTAAAAGGCAAAGAAGGAAAGCAAGACTCAGAGATGACCCATAAGTCGAAACCCTCTGACAAGGAATTTAAGGAATTGCAATTAATACTTTAAAGGAAAGTATACAAGATGAAAGGTTGGGTATGTCAGCAAAAAATAGAAACTATAAGATAAAGACTCAAATAAAAATGACAGACATGAAAAACACAGTAACAGAGAATGTTTTCAACGGGTTTGTTACACTGGATGCAGCAGAGGGAAGAATCAGGGAACTCGAGGACTGGTCAATCGGAGTGACCTAACCTGAGACGTAAAAATACAGCTGAGTGAATTAAAACCCGAAAACATCACTGAGTGTTCAAGACCTGAAGAACAACATCTAATTACCTAACATATGCATGCGTTGAGCCTCAGAAAGAGAAAGAGAACAGGGCAAAAAAAGCATTTGGAAAAATAGTAGCCAGAAAATTTCCAACGTAAGGACAGACACCAAACCACACATTTAAGAAGATCAGATAACATCAAAGAGCATAAATATACAAACACACACACGAAGAAACAAACCACAAAAATGACAGTCAACAATTGCTGAAAGCAAAAGATGAAGAGAAAATCTTTATGGCAGCCAGGAAAACAAGAACATATTACACATAGAACAAGGTAAGCACGGTAAAAGACGTGGATCAGAAACTACGTAAGCCAGCAGCAGGTCACGGAGTGACATTTTAAAACCCTAAGACGGTTGAGAGAGCTTGTTCCATCTTGTTGTGGACTGTTGACATAGAATTTTATACCAAGTGAAAATATCTTTTGAAAATGAAAGAGAAATGAGGACTTTCCCATGCAAACAAAACGGACAGAATTTTCTGCCAACAGAATTCTTCTTGTTACTTCACCACTACACAAAAAGCTGTTCAAGAAAGTTTAAGCAAAAGAAAAACGACATAGGTCAGAAACCTGGATCTATACAAAGGAACAGGGCACCAGAAATGAAATAAATAATAAAAGGAAATACACTTTTTAATTATTTTTCATTATTCTAAAAGAGCAATTTTGCTTGAAAGCAGTAGTAACAACGTGTTGTGCAGAGCATATAAATAGCTATCAGCATGTGGTATAAGTAGCTATAGTATAAGCTTACCAGCATGTAAGTGTATGGTGACAACAGCACAAAGGATCGGAGGTTAGAATACTGCTAAAATTCCTCACACTACACAGGAGACAGTCCGACATTATTTAAAGGTAGATAGATGCTGATGAATTAAACTTTCATATTCTTAATATAAGAGCAATGACTAAAAATGACTAAAAAAAAGAGGGAAAAAATGGAATGAAAAAGTAGTCTTCCCCTCAGAAGCTTTTCCTGTTGTCTCCCCCCGACTGCCCAAGTTTGTCGCTCCCTTCTGGAGACTCTTAACAATATTTAGCCTGTAACTCCATATCACACGACAAGTAGTACGGAATCTTAGCGGTAGGAACAGGCCTTGGCGTGAGACAGAACTGGGTTCTTATCCCAGCTCTGCTTCCCGCTTAGTTGTGGGCCAAATTTCAGTCCACTGAGCGGGTTGGTAACGGTATCTATCTCAGAAAGTTTTTGTGAAGACTGGATGAGATAATCCATGTAGATTTTTAGCTCATGCTCAGAATAAGTGCTCAATAAATACAGGTTATGTTACTTATTGCACTTATGACATTATTTCAAAATTATTTTTTATATGTGTGTCTCTTCCACATCCCCCATTAGAATGCATCCTCATTGGCAACAAACACTGGTATTATTTACAGTTTTACCCTCATCTTCTAGAAGATCAGGGACAGGAGGCTCCTGGGAGGTATTTCAGAGAGTGGAACAGTGAGTGAGTGAAGGCCCCAGTGTCCTCCGGATTCACCCAGTGTATAGGTGACGGGGCGGGGCTGTGGAATTCTTCTCGTTACTTCAGGACTCTCAACCACATACCAGATCATTGCTTTATCATTGCTGCTGATTTTCCTGATAAGAGAGCTATTTGCAGTCTTTTCCTCCCTAGATGTTTTAAATGTATATAGTAACCGTCTCAGTCTCATTCAAAGCCTTCCTTTACCTAAGGTAGAAATGCCATGGTTTGGACCCCTCCAAGTCCTTCCACAACTAATAAATAGCGCAAGGAAAGAACTAAGGGGGAAATCTGTGACCTTGAAGACTCTGTCCTAGACATGAGCACTTGGAAGAAGTCTGCAGGTTCCTACAGGTACATCCTAGAGAACCACAAGCCTCCAGCCAATAAAAGGTAGCTGATGCCAGTGGTCAGCGTTGCACAGAAAATGTTGCCCTGGTTTATAACCAGATTGAGTTCTCTATTCAGGAAGCATTTTAGAGAGGGCATCCCTACACGCTGAGTAAGGAAGGTTTTCAAGATTCCTTTAGTGAAGTGAGTTTAGTTGTCACCTCTCCTGAATTCCCTGAATCCACCACTCAGCAGCTTTTATGCCTTAAGCACACATCACTCACGGTTCTGTGGAAATCACCAGCCGCAGCCCTTTAATCTTTGTACTAACGAAGGTGCATTGCTGCAGATCTGCATTGTTTCACAAGTGAGCAGCCTCCTTCAGCAGAGACCACTGCAGACCTTAAAGATGGGTTCCCATAAATAGGTTTTTGATAAACTAGCAGAGACATATATGGCTATGTAGATCTTTGGATAATGACTAAATCCATGTATTTATTATACTATGTTTTTGTCATGAAAAATAAAGGAAAGGGCACATAACTTGCATTAAAAACTTGACCTTTACTATGAAGGCTAAAGGGCAAAGGAGTTGCTAGGATTCCTGTGAGCCCCACCTCCCTACCTAGGAGATGGACTGCAATAACTTGCATGATGTGTGGGTGCTGTCCTTGGGCATGGAAGACAAGAAAGTGGATGTGTTAGGTGCAAATCTTTGACTAAGGGAATTGCGGAGTCTACGAAGGCATTTCCCAAAAATTACATGACATTGTTAAAAATGGAGCTATGGGCTATGGCCATACTGTAATAAGCTGGCCTGCTGGGTGACATCGGCTTGTCACTACTGGGGTAGATCTATAGCTAGAAGCACATTATGGTTTACCCCTCTCGGTTTTGCAAGGAGGCTCTGATGACCAGGGAGCACAGAACAATAAGCTCACAGTGGGGCTGCCAGCCCTGCAGGTCACATGCTAACTCCCCCACTGTGACCAAGACAGCAGGTGGCAGCAAGGCAGCTAACTGAGATTTATACAGAGCCAAGAAAGTCAAAACACATACTGTGAAAAGCCAGAGGAGGAATTCTAACTGACCCACCAGCTCAATCTAAAACCTTGACTCCCACATACTCCCCTCCTGCTCCACGGTGAATCAACTCTCTAGAATAATAAAATATCATCCAACCACCACATTCTGGCTAGGAATTCATTTCTCAAAAAACAGTTTTCTATCTCTGAAATTCAGCTGAACTCAATCAATAGGTACCAAGTAATTCTTATGAACCCGCATTTTGTAAAATGTTGCAGAAGATAGAAATAAATTCACCAGCGGTCTCACCCTGTGAGACATTTCCAATCTTCTTGGGAACACAGAGGCCTTAAACTGTGTTATTTCAGGACACAATGCAGAGCTTGTGAAATTCTTTTCTCGAACCATGCCGGGTGGCAACTGAGAGTGAACGTGTATTCCTGAAGCCGAGAAAGCATGCTACAGCTATTCATGTGGTGACTTCAGGGAACTTCTGCAAAATGGTCTGTTGAGCCTGAGCAGACTGGGACCAGGCCTGAGTTTAAATTTGGCTGTATGAGTCGGTAACTTAGAATAAAATACAAAACAGTCAGTGTAAAAGAGCAACATTCATCATTCCAGAGATTTATTCCATGTGTACAGGTACGTCACTGTGTTCTGCAAATTGAGATCTATCAATACACAAACAAGATAAATAACTTTGCTCTCATGGAACTTACATATATAATAAACAAGTCTATGACAGGGTACATTGTATGATGATGAGTGCTGTGACAAAAGGTAAAAGGCAGAGTAAGCACTCTACATAAAACAGTAAAAAGATGGGCAAGATGGGGTGTAAGGGTAGAACAGGGTCAAATTATGAGATGGAACTGGGTGGTCAGAGCTGACTGAAAGGGTGAGATTTGAGCAAAGACTTGAAAAAGTGAGCCCAGTGGATAACCAGGTGAGCAATTTTAGGCAGAGGAAAAAGAGCAAGGAGTCTAAAGTGACAGCACACCAGGATTAGTGCAGGAATTGTAGCACATTTGGGTAAACAGAAAGGGAAAAGAGACAAGGAGGTTAGAGTACTACAGGTATGCGCCACAATGCCTGGCAAAATTTATAAATTAACATATGGACGTTATTCTTACAAATATACATGTGGAACTCAACAAATGTTAGTAAATCAAATCCAACAGTGTTGAACAAAAATATATGTTGTGAACAAGTAGAATTTCAGATATGCATACACCAGAATGCTATGCTAATTCAACATTTGAAAATAAATTCATACAACCCACCTTATTAACAAGCTAAGGGAGAAAAACCACATAATCATCTCAATTTAAGTGAAAAGCATTTGGCAAAATTCAAAACCCATTCATAATAAAAACCATCAACAAATGAGAAATAAAGAAAAATTTCTTCAGCTTAGTAAACAAAATTTACAAAAATCCTATTATCATCCTTAATGATGAGAGATGGGATACTTTCTCCCTATCTCAGGA
The DNA here is from genome assembly GCA_963574575.1 of Galagoides demidoff. Taxonomy (NCBI): domain Eukaryota; kingdom Metazoa; phylum Chordata; class Mammalia; order Primates; family Galagidae; genus Galagoides; species Galagoides demidoff. The sequence continues at coordinate 11,148 of CAUYQV010089461.1, forward strand.
ATAAGACAAGAATATCTTATCACCACTCCTTTTGCAACATGGCAAGAAAAAAAAAAGAAATATATTATAAAGGAAAAATATAATCTTTATTCTGGTTTTCTATATGGAAAACTAGAAAGAAAAAATGGAGAAAGAAGGAAGGAAGGAAGGGAGAGAGGGAGGGAGGGAGGGAGGAAGGAAGGAAAAGGAAGGAGGGAAGGAAGGACAAATGGAGGAAGGGAGGAAAGAAAGAAAAGGAACAAACAGTCCTGGAACTAATAAACTAGTCCAACAAGACTGCCTTATACTAAGTCAGTAAACAAAAGTCAATTGCTTTCTTATATACCAACAAAGAATAACTGGAATTTGAAGTTAAAAAATAAATATAGGGATTCTGGGAAGATGGCCGACTGGTAGCAATCCTTGGCAGATGCTCCTGACCAGAGGGAGAAAAATGGACAGAATCAGACTATGAAGCCAAAAGTGAGTAGCTGAGCCAAGAAAGAAGTTGGACTAGCTGTAACTCCAAGGAAGAGTATTCAAGAAAACAAATTACAAGCACAAAGCCTATCAACTAGAGGATGGGAGACGCCTCCCCCAAGTGGAAAGCCCACCGTGGCGCTCTGTAAGCGAGTAGGGAACAAAAGACCTCTCCTTTTACCTCTCTGGAGAGAGCTGCTAAACACTAGATATCTTTCTCCAGGGGGGGGTCCCACTTATGAACCACTTATGAACGTAGACACCATTCTGCCAGGTATAAAATTGAAAAGATATTTTTCCCCACAATTCCAAACTCCCAGTCCACCCTTCCACCCTTGCATGGAGGTCTGAAGTTCTGCCCCCTGCACAGCTCAGAGTGTTTGGTCTTTTCCTGAGAAATCTGGGCATAGTGTGGACACCTGACTATCAGGACAGAATCTGTGACTAGTGGGGAAAAAAGAGGGTGTGGGAAGAAAGGGACACTCAGCAGAAGGAGGAGCAGTCCCTTGGTTATGACTTTGCCTGGCCAGGGGTGGTGTTGACTCTTGGTTCAGACTGTGTCTGGCAGGAAGGGGTGCAAAACCCTGGCTCTAACAGCACCCACAGTAGGAGAGTGGTTGCTCCATGTGGACTAAGTTCAGTGGCAGGACTGGTTCTCAGCTCCAGCTGGGCTGGTGACCAAAGGGTAGCCAGGTGTGGATTGAGATCGGAAGGCAAGAGTGTGGTCCCTTGACTCCAACAGAACCCTCAAGCAGAGGCTTGCTGGGTATGGACTGAGACCTGATAGCAAGGGCATGGTTCTCTGACTCCAACAGAGCCAGCAAGCCTCTGGGCATGGACTGAGACTTGTGGCAGTACAGTGGTCCCCTGACCCCAATTGGTCTGGCAAACAGAGGCTTGGTGGGTATAGACTGAGACCAGTAGGCTGGGAGTGGTCCCTGGCTCCAACTGGGCCTGTGAGCAGAGAAGTGGACAACAGAGTGGACTGAGCCTGGCAGGCAGGGGTGTGGATCCCTGGCTTCAGTTGTGCTGTTGGAGAACTTTGGATCCCCCTCTGCGAGCAGGGCTTGCACTGCCTAAGACAATTTAATTGGAACTCGTGTGTCAGGCTTTCCACCTGGGGAGACTCTGAGGATGACCTTTGAAGTTCTGTAGCAGAAAAGAATTGAAGGATGGGGGATGGGTGCCGCAGCTATCTGTATATCTTCATAGCCAAGATTTAAACCGTGGCTTCTTAGGATAGGGTAGAGGTTGGCTGATATCAAAACAGAGCTAGCTTGTGCTATCTCACCAAGTAGGTTCTCAGAGTCTCCAGCCAAAACTCTGAAAGGGGCCTCTGTAAGGTTGTAGGAGATAAGCCACACTTACAAAACCTCACGCTTTGGTAAGGGGTTGATTATCTCTACTACCTGGGCAACCCAATTCAATCTCACCCTACCAGTTCTAATAACCAAATGGCAGAAAATAAACATGGTGTGGAACCAACAGAAGAACTCTGGCTACATGAATAACCAGAGTATATCACCCCCCACCCCAAGGAATGACAAAGGAGATACAACTGAAGATGCCATGCATAAACAAATGGCTGAAATGTCAGAAACTGAATTCAGAATATGGATGGCAAATAAAATGAATAGAATGGAAGAAAAGTTAAAAATTGAAATCCAAAGAGTAATTCTAATGTTGTCTCAATAAATTAATGAATTCAAAAACAAAGTCACCAAAGATATGGACATAATGAGAAAAGAAATAGCAGAGCTCAAGGAAACAAAAAAGTTAGTTGAGGAGCTCCAAAATATAGTAGAATCCCTCAGTAATAGAGTTGACCAGGCAGAAGAAAGGATCTCTGAAACTGAAGACAAAACTTTGAAGCTTCCCAAATTCTCAGAGACCCACAAATGGAAAGCAAAAACTCATCATTCCTTGAGAGTTGTGGGATCACTCCAAAACATCAAACATTCGTCTTATAGGAATTCCCGAAGGAGGATGGTCCTAAAGATAAAGATGCTCTACTCCAAGAGATTATAGAGGAGAATTTCCCAAGCATTGCAAGAAATACAGAACTTCAGATAGCAGACAGTTGCAGAACCCCAGCAAGACTCAATCCAATAAAGCATCTCCTAGACACATTGTGATTAACTTTGTCAAAGTCAAGATGAAGGAGAAAATTCTGCAAGCAGCCAGACGTAAGAAAAGCATCACCTACAAAGGGAGAAAAATCAGAATAATTGCAGATCTCTCATCTGAAACATTTCAAGCCAGAAAAGGATGGTCATTAACCTTCAATTTCTTAAGACAAAACAACTTTCAGCCCAGGATCCTGTATCCAGTTAAACTGAACTTCATTTGTGATGCAGAAATCAAACATTTTAATGGCATACACATGTTGAAGAAATCTGCCCTATCTAAACCAGCTCTCCAGGATATTCCCAGATCCATCCTCCACAATGACAGCACAATGCTCTATCACCTAAGTAAACTCACTCAGAAATTTCTGAACAAAACCCAACTTCCACAGTGGTGAAAGGATTAAAAATGTCCGCTGGACATCTGAAAAACATGACACCCAAAACACAACCAGGCTTATCAATTCTCTCAATTAATATGAATGGTTTAAATTGTCCTCTAAAGAGGCACAGGCTGGCTGACTGCATACATAAACTCAGACCAGATATCTGTTGCATCCAAGAATCTCATTTTACCTTAAAAGATAAAAATAGACTCAGGGTGAAAGGATAGACTTATATAATACAGGCAAATGGAAACCAGAAAAAAGCAGGGGTTGAAATTTTAGTTGCAGATACAATTGGCTTTAAAACCACAAAGATAAAGAAAGATAAGGATAGTCACTACATATTTGTCAAGGGAAACACCCAACATGAAGAAATTTTGATAATTAACACTTATGCTCCCTACGAGAATGGTCCCCAATTTATAAAGCAAACCCCTATGGATATGAACAACCTGATATCTTCCTGCACTATAATAGTTGGAAATTTTAATACCCCTTGACAGTTTTGGATAGACCCTCCAAGAAGAAACTAAACAAAGAAATATTAGACTTAAACCTGACCCTAGAACAAACGGATTTACTAGACCTCTACAGAACATTTCATTCTAATAAAACTGAATATACATTCTTCTTACCAGCCCACAGGTCATCCTCCAAAATTGATCATATCCTAGGACACAAGTGTAACCTCAGCAAATTTAAAAGAATAGAAATTATTCCTTGTATCTTCTCAGACCACCATAGAACAAAAGTTGAACTTAACAGCAACAGAAAACTTCATACTCAAGTTCATGGAAACTAAATAATCTTAGCCTGAATGATAGGTGGGTTAAAGACAAGATTAAGAAGGAAATGACCAAATTTTTAGAACAAACTGATAATGAAGACACAAATTATCAAAACCTGTGTAATACTGCAAAGGCAGTCCTAAGTGGAAAATTTATAGCATTGGAAGCCTTCATCAAGAAAACAGAGAGGAAACCAATAACTTTTTTTCTTTTTTTTTTTTTTTTTGAGTTTGAGCCTCAATCTGTCCCCCTGGGTAGAGTGCTGTGGCACACAGCAACCTCCAACTCCTGGGTTCAAGCGAGTCTCCTGCGTCAGCCTCCCAAGTAGCTGGGACCACAGGTGCCTGCCACAATTCCTGGCTATTTTTTGGTTGCAGCCATCATTGTTGTTTGGTGGGCCTGAGCTGGATTTGAACCCGCCACCTTAGGTGTATGTGGCTGGAGCCTTAGCCACTTGA
>CAUYQV010089464.1:0-13319 GCA_963574575.1 Galagoides demidoff
TAAATGAATGGAAAGACATCCTATGTCCATGAATTGGAGAATAGATATTGTTAAGATAACAAAGCTTTCAGTTTGATTTACAGATGTAAGGAGGATATCTTGGGGGAGAAAATGATAATGAACAGAGAAGAAAATTATAAATATATTCAAAAATGCCAATCTTGGCTGGGCGTTGTGGCGGGCACCTGTGGTCCCAGCTACTTGGGAGGCTGAGGCGGGAGACTCGCTTGAGCCTAGGAGTTGGAGGTTGCTGTGAGCTGTGATGCTACGGCACTCTACCCAGGGGGATAGCTTGAGGCTCCGTCTCAAAAAAAAAAAAGTTAATCTTAGGAGTTGGGATTTAATTCTTTAAAGCATGAGACTCCTATATAGCAGTGTTTTTTAACCTTTTTTAGTCACGTAGCACACTTGAACTGATAATTAAACTTCTGTGGCACACTTAAATTATGTTGATCAGAAGGGTAAAAGAAAGAATATACTTACTGAAAGTTTAACTTCTTTTGAAAGTAATTTAATTAATTATCCTTAAAAATTTTCAAGGCACACGAGAGATCCTCTCACAGCACACTGGCTGAAAATCACAGCATATAGAAGTGAACAAGGGTGTGAAATGATCTAGTAAGTTTGAGGAAGATGTGCAAATTCTGTCAGAAAGGAAGGGACTAGAAACAGCCAAGTCTGAAATTTGGTCATAAAGCTGCTATCAGAGTTAACTTAGATTACTCTCCCTTTTGGCTGTGCTAGGCTCTACTGTCCAAATTGTAATCACTAGGCATACTTGGATTTATCAAATTAAATTAATTCAATTAAATGATATTAAAATTCCATCCCTCAGTTTTGCTAACCATACTTTAAGGGCATAGTAGCTAAATGTGTCTAATGGCTGCCATATTGGTCAGATAAGAGATATTTCTACCATAAAGAAAGTTCTATCAGACAAAGGTATTCAGAGGATTTTCTCTTTATGAGCTAAGATCTTATACTTGGAGTAGATTAATAAAGATAATATAGGTGAGACCTAGAGAACAGAGGGATATGGACTCAACTATTAGCTAAATGTGCTTTTCCATCTCCAATGCAATGATGAATAAAGGCGCTAACTGGATTTCTGGCATAAGATGATGAGATGATGGGAACTTAAACTAGAGGCTTAAAGAAAAAAAATGAAAAGGAATCTTTAATTGCAGGTGTTTGAAAAACAATACTAGAAATTAATTCATTGTAAATCAACTAGCCAGGTTGATAGAGGAATTATTTCTTTGGTCTTCAAGTTGGAACTATCCCTTGTTTGTGAGCATCAATTAACCTTACCTATCAGAGAACAGAAGTATGGATATAGTACCTGTCAGTCTTCATGCACAACAGGCCCACTTCTCTGAGGTGTTCTTGACCTTCCCCTCATGTTTGTTGCCTTAGAGACTAACTTAGTGCTAATACTAAGAGACATCTGTGCTTGAGGCTTTCTGTTTCTTTTATGTGAAAATCAAAGCAGAACAAAATCTTTTCCCCCAGTGAATTTCTGCTTGTATTGGTGAACACTGACCCACTCATGAATGCAAGGACGTCTGGGAACACGGTGATCAGATTTAAGATTTTCTATAGCGGATGGGTACATGTAAGGAAAAGGTTATGAATGGCTGTTGGACAGTGGACATTTGGTTACCATCAAAACCACAGTACGATGAAGAAATTATTCAAGATATTGGGTCCTATTACACATTACCAGCCACGAATCAATGAGGTGTACAAGTTGAACCAGTTCAGAATAACTTCATTGTGTTAAGAAGGTGCTATCTGACAGATGTATGTGTATTTCAGATTTTTATCATAAAAAAATTGGTACATGATAACTGTCTTAGTTCTATGTTTCTTCAAGAATGTCAGATGAGAAAATATCACTGTCAACAGGCAGTAAGATTGAATTGAATGCCAAAAAAAAATCAACTGACTTTTATCTAATGGTGGATTAGCGCTATTGAACTTTACTTTGTTTGATGTATTTTTCATGCCTAGAAGTGATTTATGCTTGTATATCATAAAAAAATGATGGTGAAAAAACATTGAAAACAGGTATCTGACACAAACACATAATTTATGATGCAACTGAAACTACTCTGACAATGCATCACAGCACTTTGTTAATGCAGGATGCATAAATATTTCCAAATTTGATTGAAAATAGATTAGTTCAAAGTAAATGTAAAAGGGCAATTAGGAAATATTAGAAAAACAGATATAATCTCTTCCTTATCAAAATAACAATTATATTAGACTGTGGAGATAAATAAAATAACCTCTCATCCTGAGGAACACAATGGTCCTTTTAAATGTTTGTGTATGCTTTCTGGCCATGCCATATAACAACTGTGTAGCCTTACAGTTGGGTACCCTGGGTACTTCTATAATTCAAAGGTCCAGATTCACAGTGGAGATCTGGAAAAAAATTAAGTTAAGGCAACAAGCCCACTCAAGAATATCTTACCAGTATTCTAGTAGCTTCTAAAATTTCAGAAGAATCCACAAACTTAGAGCTTGATTGTATATAAATAGCTCAAAAACATTGTTTTTCATGATGCTGTCTTGGACTTCAGGGGAGGGGAAACACACCACAGGACATTCTGCTCTCTTTGCTGGATCTGGGTTAGTGGGACCCAAGCTTCTAACTAAACTCTCATTTTTGAGCACACATTTACTTAATGAAAATATGTGATGATGATAAAAGGAGAGATATAGAAATGACTGAGATGTGCTGCTAATCCTTGTTCAAGAAGGAAAAAAAAAAGGAAAAGGAAATGCTTGGAATAATTATCCAAATATGGAGGCATTATTAGTGGCACAATTAGGAATCAAACTATCTGTTATAGAAGTATATTGTGCTTTCAGATTCCTTAAAAGATATTAAATGACTTCTCAAATTGGTACATGCACACACATATACTCATTCTTCACCTTTAAAATAGTGTATTTGTTAATAGGAAATATTTTCATTAATAAAATAGTCAAGAGAATTCAATGAATGCACACAGTTACAGATGTGCCCATGTAACATAACACTGGTTCTTGGTTTGTGTGCAGTCACAGATATGTCCATATAATATAATTACTGATTCTTAGTGTGTGCATATTTTCTCAACTATTATCAAATTATTCTGCAAAGTGGTTGCACAAACAGAAGTTTTATTTCTCAATATCTTTACTTAGAAGTCTCAGGATTGTCAGATTTATAAACTCTAGTTGGTGCATCAGGTATGCTGTCTCATGGTGACTTTAATATTCATTTTTCTGATGAAGAGTAAAAGGAAGATTATTTTTATACAGTTATTTTATGTTTATATTTCTGGTTGTTTTTTGAATTACTCTTTCCTATGCTTTGCCTGCTTTTAGTTATAATTTCAGTTTTTAAATATTGATTTTTAGGTGTTCTTTATATGTTCTGCATTCTAATCCATTGTCTCTTGCATGCATTGCTAATATTTCCTCCAGTCTTGACACATCTTTGTATTTGTCATAGTACTTTTTGTAGTATAGAAATTTCAGGATTTAAAACAGTTGCTTGGGAGAGAGGCAAGATGGCTGACTAAAGCCAGATTTCAGCAGAGGCTCCCATCTAAAGGGAGAAATAATGGCCAGAACCAACTCAATAAAGTGGAAGATTGTGAGCTGAGCTTAGAGAGAGGATTGATAGATTCCTATCACCCCTGCTGAGGCAAGCTGGGACTCCAAGGAAACAAATTTCAGGTACAAAACACATCCCAAAGAGGACAAGAATCCTTCCTCTCTTCCCCATTCAAGACAGTGGCTTGAGATGAGTAGTGAACAGAGGACCTTTTGTTTGACCAAAGGGGAGTAGCAACCAAGGGTCAGGACTCCCTCCACAGAAAGATACTGCTGCAAGCCCAGGCATTCTCTTGCCTGGAACAAAAGTTGAACTACCCTACCTTCCTAAACTCCCAGTCCACCCTTCCCTCCTCTCCTGCTGGTGTGGAGGACAATTTCCTGCACAATCTGGAGTTTCTGGCAGATTTCTGATAAGGCAGGGCATCTCATGGGCTGTGAAGCAGTTGCACTGAAACTCTAAGTTAAATAGAGGCAGGGAGTCACAACGGGAGAGAGACTTGCCCATGTTGGAAAAAGCATAGTGCAGGACCCATGCCACTGACCACCAGGGACTGGGTGATGCCGGCCAGCACCCCCACCCCTACCCCCCATTTCAACTAATCATGGGCACTGCCCTCTAGTTCCCTGGATCCCCTCCTTGGTCCCGCAACCTGTGTGACTGGAGGCTCCCAGCCCAACTTCTGCAATCCACGTGACTGGTGGTAACTCCCTCCACTTCCTGTGACCTGCAGCACAGCAGTACCACAGACTGGAGGCACCATGCCTGACAGAGGCAATGCCACCCCTGACAGGGGTGGTGGCTCCATGGTCCCTACCACTAGGGTCAAATTTGGGAGAGATACCTCCCAATTCTGTGGAATATGGAGGGAAACTGACCTGATCTGCAGGGGTTCCAGAGATGGAATGTGGCCAAGGCAGAGGCTGGTCTCTGGAGGCTGGTCTCTGGAGGTTGGTCTCTGAGGGAGTGAAACACACTCCTCCATGGTAACTCCCAGCTGGGTACAGATGCAGGTGGAACACTCCCCAGTTTCTAACCATCACCAGAGGGAATCAGACCTGAACTCCACTCACCTAAAGTTTGCACAGTGAGATGTCCTTGTGGGGGAGGCATTGTCTCCTCTTTGACTTAGGTGCAAATCCCTGGTATGCTTGAGGATTAGAGAAAGCTAGGATGGAACCCTGCAGGGTAATCAGTGACTGGGGGTGATGGTAATGCAAAATGGGAAAAGAGGTATTAACTCCCCTGGAATAATTCTTTTGCTGGGCAGGACTTTCTGACTCCATGGACCACTGGAGTGAGTCACACTTGAGCTGCCAGTGGATCCCTGCTGTCCAGTTGCTGGAGACCTTTTGAACTCTCCCACTTGATCTATGTTTGTGCTGACTGGGAAAATTGGTTTGGAACTCTTGATTTGGGCCCAGGGACTCTCCAAGGTTATACTCTGGTTGTTTTGTAGAAGGAGGGTCTGGTTCTCCTCTCCCAGTTATTGCCAGTGGGGGACAGGGTGTCTTAATTGCTTGTATTCCTCCACAGCTGAGATTTCAACCCAAAGTCACTGATCCACTAGGATTGGTCAGAGGCTAGCTAAATACAAGACAGACTGACCTAGCCCCATCATACCAAGTGGGTCCCCAGAGTCTCAGGCTGTAGTACGTAACAGGACCTTGGTAAAGCCATAGAGGAAAAGCCACAGTCACCAGTCCCAGCATGCTGATAAAGGGCTGGTTAGTTACATCTCCAGGAGCCCTCAATTTAATTCCACTTTACCAGCCTTACTAAACAAATGGTGAAAAATAACCATGGGTCAGAATCAGTGGAAAAACTCGGGCAACATGAATAACTAGAGTGGTTCAACTCCCCTGAGGTACAACAAAGGATATGCAACAGAAGATCTCATTCATAAACAAATGGCTGAGATATCAGACATTGAGTTCAGAATTTGGATAGTAAATAGTATTAACAGGATTGAAGTAAAATTGGAAATAGAAGTTCAGGAGTAATTCAAAAGTTGTCTCAAAAAATCAATGAATTCAAAAAATAAAATCACCAAAGATTTTGACAAATTGAGGCAAGAATTTGCATCCCTCAAAGACCTGAGAAATACAATAGAAACCCTCAGTAATAAGATGGAGAAGGCAGAAGAAAGGATCTCGGACATTGAAGACAAAGCTTTTGAATGCTCCCAAACACTCAAAGATGAAAAGAAATGAAGAGCAAAGATGGATTATTCCCTGAAAGAGTTGTGGGACTACTCCAAAAAAAGCAAACATTCACCTTATTGGATTCCTCAAGGTATGAGAATGATTTGAAAAGCACAGATGCTCCACTCCAAGAGATTTTAGAGGGAAAATTTCCAAACATGGCAAGAGATACTTAAATTCAGATATCAGACAGCTTCAGAACCCCAGCAGGACTCAATCCAAATAAAGCATCCCCTAGATACATTGTAATTAACTTTGCCAAAGTTAATGTGAAAGAGAAAATCCTGCAAGAAGCCAGATGTAATAAAATCATAACCTACAAGGGGAAGAATATGAGAATGACTGCAAATCTTTCTGCTGAAACTATTCAAGCCAGAAGAGAATAGTCATCAATCTTCAATCTCCTAAAACAAAACAACTTTCAGCCCAGGATCCTGTATCCAACTAAACTGAATTTCATTTATGATGGAGAAGTGAAATACTTTAATGACATTCACACATTGAAGAAATTTTCCATAACTAAACCAGCTCTTCAAGATTTTCTCAGACCCATCCTCCATAATGACCACCACAATGCTCTACCACCAAAGTAAATTCACTCAGAAATTATTGCTCAAAATCCAACTTCCACAGTGGCAAAAGGATTAAAAACATCTACTGGTCTTTTGAAAAACTTGGCACCCAGAATACTACCAGGCTTATCAATACTCTCAATTAACATGAATGGCTTAAATTGTCTACTAAAGAGGTACAGGTTGGCTTACTGGGTACAAAAACTCAGGCCAGATATCTGCTGCATACAAGAATCTCATCTTATCTTAAAAGATAAATATAGACTCAAGGTGAAGGGATGGACATATATAATCCAGGCAAACAGAAAACAGAAAAAAGCAGGGGTTACAATTTTATTTGCAGATACATTAGGTTTTAAACCAACAAAAGTAAGGAAAGACAAGGATGGTCATGTCATATTTGTTAAAGGAAACACTCAACATGATGAGATATCAATTATTAACCTTTATATGCCCAACCAAAATGCTCCTCAATTTATAAGCGAGATCCTAACAGACATGAACAATTTGATATCTTCCAGCACCATAATAGTTGGAGATTTTAACATCCCTTTGGCAGTGTTGGATAGATTCTCCACTAAGAAAGTAAGCAAAGAAATTTTGGACTTAAACATCACTGTGCAGCAATTGAATTTAACAGACATCTACAGAATATTTCATCCTAACCGAATTGAATATGCATTCTTCTCCTCAGCCCATGGAACATCTTCCAAAATTGATCACATCTTAGGTCACAAGGCTAACCTCACCAAATTTAAAATAGTAGAATTTATTCCTTGTATTTTCTCAGATCCTCATGGAATAAAAGTTGAACTCACCAATAACACGAATCTGCATACTCATACAAAGACATGGAAACTAAATAAACTTATGCTGAAAGATAGCTGGGTCAAATATGAGATTAAGAAGGAAATTACCAAGTTTTTGGAAAAGAATGATAAGGAAGACATGAATTATCAGAACATCTGGGACTGCAAAGGCAGTCCTAAGAGGGAAATTTATAGCACTGCAAGACTTCCTTAAGATAATGGAAGGAGAGGAAGTCAACAACTTAACGGGACATCTCAAGCAAGTGGAAAAGGAAGAACACTCAAACTCCAAACCCAGAATAAGAAAAGAAATAACCAAAATTAGATCTGAATTAAATGAAATCAAAGACAAAAGAATTATTCAACAGATTAATGAATCAAAAATTTGGTTTTTTGAAAAGTTTAAGAAAATTGATAAACCCTTGACTAGCCTAAGGAGAAATAGAAAAATGCAATGCCTAATTTCATCAATAAGAAAGGACAAAGGCAAAATAACAATAGACACCTCAGAAATTCAAAAAATTCCTAATGAGTACTACAAAAAACTATTCTCATCAATAAAAATATCTGAAAGAAATTGATCAATACTTGGAAGCATGCCACCTTCCTAAACTTACCCAGAAAAAATTAGAAATGTTGAACAGACCTATATCAAGTACTGAAATAGCATCAACTATACAAAATCTCCCCAAAAAGAAGAGTCCAGGACCAGATAGGAATTCTACCAAACCTTTAAAGAGGAACAGGTACCTATATTACATAACCTTTTCTGAAGCATAGAAAAAGAAGGAATACTTCCCAACACATTCTATGAAGCAAATATCACCCTGATCCCAAACCAGGAAAAGACCCAACAAAAAAAGAAAATTATAGACCAATATCTTTAATGAATATGGATGCAAAAATATTCAATAATATCCTAGCATCATATCAAACAAATTATACACCATGACCAAATTGGTTTTTCCCCCAAGGTCTCAAGGATGGTTCAATATACTTAAATCTATAAATGTAACACCTCACATAAACAAAATAAAAAATAAACATAGACCACATGATTCTCTCAATCAATTCAGAAAAAGCTTTTGGTAATATCCATTATCCTTTCATGATCAGAACACTTAAGAAAGTAGGTATGGAAGGGACATTTCTTAAACTGATAGAGGCCATCTACACCAAACCGACAGCCAATATTGTATTTGATGGAGTTAAATTGAAATTATTTTCACTCAGTTCAGGAACCAGACAAGGTTGCCCATTGTCTCCACTACTTTTTAACTTTGTAATGGAAGTTTTAGCTATGGTAATCAGACAAGAGAAGGCAATCAACAGCATCCAAATAGGAATAGAGGAAATCAAACTTTCACTCTTCGCAGATGATATGATTGTATACCTGGAAAATGCCAGGGATTCTACTATAAAACTCTTAGAAGTAATCAAGGAATACAGCAGTGGTTCAGGCTACAAAATCAACACTCATAAATCTGTAGCCTTTATATATGCCAACAATAGTCTAAGTGAAAAAACAGTCAAGAACTGTATTCCTTTTACAGTAGTGCCAAAGAAGATGAAATATTTGGGAGTTTACCTAACAAAGGATGTGAAAGATAGATCTCTATAAAGAGAACTATGAAATGTTGATAAAAGAAATAGCTAAAGATGTTAACAAATGGAAAAACATACCATGCTCATGGCTGGGAAGAATCAACATTGTTAAAATGTCCATACTACCCAAAGCAATATACAATTTTAATGCAATCTGTATTAAAGCACCACTGTCCTACTTTAAAGACCTTGAAAAAAATAATACTTCATTTTATATGGAATCAGGAAAAACCTTGATTAGGTAAGACAATACTCAGAGATAAAAACAAATCAGGAGGAATCACGCTATCAGACCTCAGACTATACTATAAATTGATACTGATCAAAACAGCATGGTGTTGGCAAAAAATAAGAGAGGTAGATGTATGGAACAGAATAGAGAACCAAGAGACAAACCCAGCTACTTACCATCATTCAATCTTCGATAAGCCAATCAAAAACCTTCAGTGGGGAAAAGGTGCTGGGTGAACTGACTGACAACCTGTAGAAGACTGAAACTGGACCCACATCTTTCACCATTAAATAAGATATACTCTTACTGGATAAAAGATTTAAACTTAAGACATGAAACTATAAAAATACTAGAAGAGCATGCAGGCAAAACACTGGAAGAAATCAGCCTGGGAGAATATTTTATGAGGAGGACCCCCTGGGCAATTGAAGCATCACCGAAAATACATTACTGGGATCTGATCAAACTAAAGAGCTTCTGCACAGCCAAGAACACAGTAAGTAAAGCAAGCAGACAGCCCTCAGAATGGGAGAAGATACTTGCAGGTTATGTCTCTGACAAACGTTTAATAACCAGAATCCAAAGAGAATTCATATGTATTAACAAGAAAAGAACAAGTGATCCCATCTGAGTGTGGGCAAGGGACTTGAATAGAAACTTCTCTGAAGAAGACAGGCACATGGCCTAGAGACACATGAAAAAATGCTCATTATCCTTAATTATCAGAGAAATGCAAATCAAAACCACTTTGAGATATCATCTAACTCCAATAAGATTAGCCCACATCACAAAATCCCAAAACCATAGATGTTGGTGTGGATATGGAGAAAAGGGAACACTTGTGCACTGCTGTTGGGAATGAAAACTAATATGTTCCTTTTGGAAAGGTGTTTTGAGATCACCTAGGGATCTAAAAATTGACCTGCCATTCAATCCTACAATTCTTCTACTAGGTATGTATCCAAAAGACCAAAAATCACTTTATAACAAAGATACTTACACCAGAATGCTTATTTCAGCCCAATTTATAATTCCTAAGTCATGGAAAAAGCCTAAGTGTCCAACGACCCATGAATGGATTAATAAATTATGGTATATGTACACTGTGGAATATTATGCAGCCTTAAAAAATATGGAGACTTCACCTCTTTTATGTTTACATGGATGGAGCTGGAACATATTCTTCTTAGCAAAGTATCTCAAGAATGGAAGAAAAAGTATCCAATGTACTCATCCTTACTATGAAACCAATATATAAGCACCCATACTTCCATATGAAAGCTGTAACCCAACTACAGCCCAAAATGTAGTGAAAAGGAAGGGGAGGGGAGAGGAGTAGGGAGGATGGTTGGAGGGAGGGTAATTGGTGGGATCACACCTATGGTGCATTTTACAAGGGTACATGTTAAATCTACTAAGGGTAGAATATAAATGTCTTAACACAATAACTAAGAAAATGTAGTAAAGGATATGTTAATCAGTTTGATGCAAGTATTTCAAATTGTATATAAAACCAGCACATTGGGGTGGCACCTGTGGCTCAAAGGAGTAGGACTCCAGCCCCATATACTGGAGGCGGCAGGTTCAGACCTGGCCCCAGCCAAAAACTGCAAAAAACAAACAAACAAACAAACAAACAAACAAACAAAATACTCCCAGCACGTTGTACCCCATAATTGTATTAATGTACACAGCTATGATTTAACAAAATAAATAAATAAAATTAAACAAAATAGTTGACTTTATCAGATTTTCCTTCATAATTACAATTTTGAGCTTTTTCAAGAGTTTTATGTGCAGTATCACATTCTGCAATATTGCTTTTTTACTAAACAAAGTATTTTTCTTCTTTCACATGTGAGTCTTTAATTTAATGCAATTTGCTTTTTATGCATGTCTCATTATATTTTCTGTCAGGGGAAGCAGCACTGTTCACTGACGCATCCTCCCACTGTTTGCTCAGACCTTCTCTGTTGTGTATGAAGCTTCCTCTGCTCTGTTGCATTGGTCAGTCTGTCCACTCTGGTGGCAACTCCCCCAGGCCTTCATCAAGTCATCTTCACAGCAGGGTTGGCATGTGGGAGGGCTGATAGAGCCGCTGTTTCTCCAGGAGCTTCTAAACTAGTCATTAGCATCTGTGTATGAACTCTCATATTAGCTTTGAAAGTTCCCTAAAATAAATCCTATTGGGATTTGGCTGGAAGTTCATTGAATTGATAGGAAAAGTATGTTTTTATATGTTTGTTGTGGATATACAAGAGCACAATTGATTTTTATATTGATCACAGAGTCAGAAACTCTTTTGAGTCTGACTGGTTTATTTCTAGATTCCCTTACGTTTGTTAAGCAAACTATATATTTAACTTTTTTATTCTTCCCTTCTAAACCTGTACATAGTATTTATTATTATTTTTTATTACTGTATTGACTAGGATCTTCTGTATAGTTTGAATAGAAGTAGTGATAAGGGACATTCCTCTTGGTCCTGAGTATAAGTGAAATGCTATCACAACTAAGTTAGATATTTACTTCAGACTCATTTGATTGTCACATCAAACACTGTGAAACAGGTAAGGTGGGTATTATATTCATTTTTCAGTGAAGAAAACTCAGGCTTAGGTGAATTAAAAGGTGTGTATCAGAACACTCACAATGGCAGAGATAAGAAGGGAACCCAGGATTTAGGCGTCTAAGGGTTGCACACTTTCCAACACATTGTGGGTCTCTCTAGAAAGCCAGAGGACGAACACTGCCCTGGGCTTTGAGCCATCCAGACAGCGAAGGTGAAAGGGCACTTACAGCCAGGGTGTGGACTGCCATCCCCAGGGCGCTTAGCAGAGCTCCTCCAGACAACTAATGTTCCCAGGCAAGAGGGACAGTTCAGTGCCTCACTAGCTTCAAGGCAAACCATTTCTCTCAAATTGGGGAAGAAGTGCAGCAGAGTTTTCATGTTGTCAAACAGGAGACTACTGTGCACTAAGGAAGGATTCTCTCTGAAGCATTTTTCCTGGATCAAAAAAGTCTTCCAGCTTTTCAGTGTCACACGCAATGCTGCAGTGGGGCTGTCAATAAAGAAGTCAGCCTGCTTGCTTCACATGTGCTATGGAGCTCCACCTTCTGCTGGCTCCAGTTTTTGTGTTGTTTTTTTGTTTGTTTGTTTTTTGTTTTTTTTCCTGAAAGGAAGAGAAGGAGGCTCATTAACATTCTTTGTAAATTTTATTGTTTATTTTATTTATTTATTTTGAGCTCGAATCTTACTTGGTTGCCTGGGCTAGAGTGTGGTGGCATCAGCCTAGCTCACAGCAGCCTCAAACTCCTGAGCTCAAGCAATCCTTTTGCCTCAGCCTCCTGAATAGCTAAGGCTATGGATGCCAGCCACTGCACCCAACTAATTTTTCTGTTTTTAGGAGAGACAGGATCTCACTATTTCTCAGGCTGGTCTCAAACTTCTCCTACCTTGTCCTCCCAGAGTGATAGGATTACAGGCATGAGCCACTGCACCTGCCTCTGTATAATTCTTAACTAAAGAATACAGATACAGTTCTTTCCCCTATTGTATGATTTTTAAATTCAGTTGTTGAACATCTTACTAATGTATATTTTTGTCAGCAGCAACTGTATTCATCTCAGCTTCCACTCTGCTGCCCTGCTCTCCCTCCCTGGAGTGGCTGCCAGCTTGCACATTTGCTGACGGATGCAAGTCCTGGTCCTGCCTTTCCTACCTTCTCACCTAGAAGCATTATGGGCCATGTGAACATCCCTTTTCTACACATTGGATTCTGCAACGTGACCTTTCCAAGGTTTGCATTTCTATTTCTTGACCAAATAAAACAAAGAAAAGCAAAAACAAAACGTTGAACAGTGTCAACACACAGAACAATGTGGCTTAGATTTCTTTCAGAACATACACAAACCTCACCTTGAAGGAGACTGTTAGAATGCGATTTCTAAACATACTGAAAAAATAACCTCTAGAAATGAATGTGGGCAGGTCAAATGAGGGACCTGGGCTTCTGGAATATTGTTATGAATACAGAGTTTTTGTGAAAATCATGTTTGCATGTCCTTTACAAAAACTTCAATTTATTTATTTATTTATTTATTTATTTATTTTATTTATTTTTTTTTTGAGACAGAGCCTCAAGCTGTCCCCCTGGGTAGAGGGCCATGGCATCACAGCTCACAGCAACCTCCAACTCCTGGGCTCAAGCGAGTCTCCTGCCTCAGCCTCCCAAGTAGC
Organism: Galagoides demidoff; assembly: GCA_963574575.1. Taxonomy (NCBI): domain Eukaryota; kingdom Metazoa; phylum Chordata; class Mammalia; order Primates; family Galagidae; genus Galagoides; species Galagoides demidoff. Next base: position 13,279 of record CAUYQV010089464.1, read on the forward strand.
TGGGACTACAGGCGCCTGCCACAACGCCCGGCCATTTTTTG
>CAUYQV010089467.1:0-13108 GCA_963574575.1 Galagoides demidoff
ATAACTAAGAAAATGACATGAAGGCTATGTTAACCAGTTTGATGAAAATATTTCAAATTGTATATGAAAACACCACACTGTACCCCATGATTGCATTAATGTACACAGCTATGATTTAATAAAAAAAAATTCAAACTTAAATGAGAGGACAGTAAGTTTTACTTAATAAGCTAGAAAGTATAAAAGTATTTATAATACACAATTTTATTGAGATTTGGAGAAATTGATGAATGTGTACAGCAGTGTCACTACAATACGAATTATAAGCCATGTGTCCTATGATCTAGTGAGAATTCTCCTACCTTTATTCTTGTAGAAATGCAGGAAGATAGGCACAAGGAAGTTCATGGCAACATAATTCATAAAACAAAACTGAAAACAACTTGATTATCCACCAATAGGAGAGTTGATAACTTTTTAAATGGGTCAGGACTATCCCATTTTGCAGATAACAGTATACACCTGTTTGGGGAGAAATGCGATTAAGGTAAAGCTGAATTATCTACATACAAACAGTAAGTAAAAAATGCAAGACACAAAACAGTGCGCTTAGTTTTATCCCTTTTGTGAAGGATAAAAAAAGGATATATTTACATACACAGGCTTGTACATCCATGGAAGTTTATGATAGAAATACACAAGAAGCCATTCGTAATGGTTATTTCTGGGAAGAGTAATGGGTCATATATGATGGGAGGGAGATTTTAATTTCATTTACATTTTCAAAGTATTCAAACAATTTTGTATGTTTTTAATAGAATTTTTGTTTTAAAAACTCCCAAAATATACATTATTATAAGTGACACATGCTGGAACCATAGCGATTACAGACTCCCCACTTTTTCATCCCAGATGATGCTGCTTCATATCCTAACGAAATGTGTGAATCAGAGTGAAAGGGCTCAGCCTCTGCAGTGGCCCCCTTCCATCTACCAATCACAAAGATAATTGTATTATGATGGCATTTTCCTTCTATCCAAACCTTGCCTTCCACACAGTCTTTTGGAGAGAGAGAAGTCATGGATAGCTTTTATCCCTCTTTTGAAATGCAGCATAAAGGGCTTGTAACTTCATGGGGGGAAAGGCGGGGAAAGACAGGTGGAAAGCATCAGGTCTGGGAACATCCATCTCTTTGCCCTTGAGGATAATGGTGTTTTGCACAACAGCAGCTTCTGAACAAGACATTGTAGTTAGCATGACAAAAGGAGCATGTGAAACCGAGAAACCGAAAGTCATCTTCATGTCAGTGTTGAAAACCCACAATAATGTGCAAAGATGCTGCCTTTTGTTTATCTTAGTAATCTTCATGCTAATACACAATAATTTGAGAATGCCTAGGTCTCCTCTAGGCCTTTCATGTGGAAGTCAGGATTATGTCCATAAGCAAAGTTCAAATCTTGCAAGCAAGAGTTAAGGGGGGAAAGTGACAATGTTGGAAAGTAGGGTGAATGGTAAAAGTAGTAGATATAAGAGGAGCAACGGTCACAGACGCAATAGAAGTGTTGGACAGAGGAGGAGGAGCACAGCAGGCGTAGTCAGCACAACAGGGTCAAAACCGACGATATGAGGGAAGTCTAGTGTCCCTCATCCAAACGCTTGGGCCCAGAAGTGTTTTAGATTTTGTATTTTTGTTTCAGATTTTGAAATATTTGCACATACATGATGACATATCTTGGAGAGGGGACCCAAGTCTAAACACCAAAGTCACTTATTATTTCACACACACCTCGTACACACAGGCTGAAGGTAATTTTATGCAATACTTTCAATAATTGGGAGCATAACAATGTTTAGTATGACCCATCACATGAGGTCGGGAGTGGAATTTCCCTCTTGTGGTGCCCTGTCAGCGCTCAAAAACTTGTGAATTTTGGAGCATTTTAAATTTCAGGTTTCCAGATTAGAGGTGCTCAGCCTCTGGTAGAAGGAGGAGCTCTGGAAGCAGCAGTCACAGCGGAGGGAGGGATAGCAGGAGGGGTTGGGGGAATGGATGGAGTACCTTCATTTTCTCAGGCTGCTGTAACAAAGTCCACCAACTGGTGGCTTAAACCACAGAAATTTATATTGCCACATCTGGAGGCTGGACCGCTGAGATCAAAGGGCCTGCAGTCCTCACTGCATGGCCGGGATGGTGGCCTCCTCACTGTCTCTGCAGACTGTCTTCCCTGTGTGCATCTGTGTCCTCATGTCTTCTAATAAAGACACAAGTCACACGGGTTCAGGCCCCACCTGTTAGACCTCATTTTAACTTAATGACTCTCTGAAGACCCTGTCTCTGACCATCAGCACATTCTGAAGTACTGGAGGTTAGGACCTCAGCATATGGAGTGTGGGTGGGCACAAAGTTAGCCCGGAGTAGAGAGAACAAAGGATGGATAAAATAATATGACAGGCGATACAGAGATTCAGCCATCGAATACACCTGCACTCTTCTCTGGGGCCTCTACTGCCCTCCTAGACCAGAGGAAAGGCTCTCACATGCTGTTGTAGTAAGCCTTGCTGTTGTTTGTTGTACTTATTATGACTGTAGTAGATTATCCGTGGGATTATCTGGTTATCACCTGCCCTTCTGTTAGACTGTGGGCTTCAGAAGTGCAGGATCTGTGTGTCTTGCTTCCTGCTGTCTCTCCAACTCCCAAGCAACTTAAATTTTTACCCCTCCAAGTATTCTTCTCCATGCCTTTGTTTTCCTTGAAATAAGCACACATATAGCTATTTAAATTAGTTACAACTAAGTGAAGTATAAAATTCAGCTCTTCATTTGTACTACTCACATTTCAAGGGCTGTGGCATGTGAATGTGGTGGCAACTGTGTTGGACCATGTACCTGTAGGACGTCCCTGTCAGCACAGAAAGTTCTACCAGACAGGCTGCACTAGACCATTTCAGTACATCACAGGCTTTCTGAGATTTGAGTCCTCTTTTGGGACATTGCCAACCCTGATGGTAAGATGTACTTAGGTGTGTATTGCTCTTAATGCTCAGAACCACCCAGTGAGGTCCATTTGAACCAAAGAAAGGGAAGAATGGCATCTCTCCAGGATCATGTCTCATTACACGTTGCCTTGGGTGGTTTGGGACACTCACACGATGCAGCTTCTATTAGGTTCCTAGAATTCCCAGTGCCCAGCCTCTGAGCCCGGGCCATGCTCCCCCCAGATCGGAGCTGGGGTGTTTCATCCACCGGCCGGGGGCAGTGTCAGGGGTGGGAGCAGAGAGGAGCCTGGGAGAACAGTAGGGCTGTGGCCATGAAGCTGTGCAGCACTCTTCCCGGTTCTCCAAATGAAGCAGATAGTGAGTGAGCAGTGACAAATGGCTTCTTTAAAGCTGGCCACCTCCGTTTTAATTACTTGATCCAGCAGAGTGTGGTGATTTGACTGGCTTAAGTTTAGGATCTTCCTGGGCAGCTCAAACTCAATTAGAGGATGTTAACTGCTCCTCAGTTATAAGATAGACACTGAATTCCACTAAAATACAAATTCCATTTGAGTGGAAATCTCTAATTGGCAGGTTCAGGGATTCAAAAGTAAAAACAAAAGGAAGAGGAAGAATTAGGGGGAAATGGAGAACGAGGAAGAACACATTTAGTCAGAAGAAATGGTTCACAGGCTAGTCCCTGGTCACTAAAAGTAGGACTTGCTGTTTCACAAGCAGTTTTAAGAAGCAAGAGATGTTTGTGTCCAGGACTCTGCAGAATACAGAGGGGAGAGCTCCTGTGCTCTGATGAGGCGGATCTGACGTCACATCCCAGCCCTTTTGTTCCATAGCTGTGGGATGCTGGGGAGTCTTTAAGCTTCCAAGTTTGGTGATGTGTCCCTCAGAGCTTTATGGTGAACAGTAATGAGGGAAGGTGAGTGATGTGGAGCACCGCCGTGCACCTGGAAGATAGCAGGGTCCTAAGGGGAGACGAGGATGTGCAGGAGGGAGAGAGAGAGAAGCATCAGCAGACAGGAAGGCGGAAGATGAGAAGGCAAAGGATTCTGGAGTAGCTGGAAGGATAACAGAAGAACCAGCCAAGGGTGGAATTCCCAAAGCCAAGGAAAGAGTTTCAAGATGCTGCCAGGAGATCATGAAAAGCAAAGACTGAAAGTGTCCATTTATACTCTGTGCAGTCATTAAAGATGGGATGTCACTGGAATAGTTCAGTGCTGCAGACATTCACAGAATAGTGCTTCATGGGAAGAATCAGATTATAAAACATTTATGTATTTATAGGGCAAAGCTGCTGACTGAGCTACTCTTTATGTAGCTCATTCATTCAACAAATACCCATTGAGTGCCTGCAAAATTTCAGGCACTGGTCTAAGTGCCAGGGACACGGAGGTGAGCAAGACAGCCACAGTCCTGTCCTCATGGTGCTTATACCCTCCATGGCACATGAGACCACACACACATGCACACATACATTCCTGCACCTGTGGTTGGAAGTGGGAGACGTGCAGTGCCTAATGAAATGATACAGAAGCATACTTATGTAGGTGCATATTGCACAAGTAACAAAACATGGCAGACTACGTACCAAATACTAATCATAATCACCCAGGAGGTGGGATGGTGTCTAAGTGATTAAGAACTCAAGTTTTAGGCTCAGACAACAGTTCAACTTAGTTCTATGAGCTAATAGGGGTCTAGTAGAACAAGCCACTTCACTCAATCATTTTCCTCTTCTCTAAAATGAAGATAATAATGCTCTCTACCTTGTAATGTTGTAGTGGGAATAAAATTATACAAGCATATATACAAGCTCATGTTCTGGTGCATAGTAGGTGCTCAATCTCAGCCATTATTTTTAACAATGTTTCACATGGCTGGATTTTAAAATTTTTTGTATAATATGGATGTGTTCCTTTCGCAATTAGAAAACACAATAGAAGTTTTAAAATAATTTTTATTGGAGAATAATAAGGAACCAGTTGCCTGGGGACTAAGTGCTTGCTGTTTGATAATCTGGTAGCATCAAATATCAGTGCTTCACAAAGTTTCCTACTGAAGCTAAATCACAAAAGGATCAACCATCACATCACCAAGGATGGAACGTGAGATGAACCAAATAAAGCAGAAAGCCCCTTTCTGGAAAATGGTACAGTGACAAGGTACCCACGAAGGAATGAACATTATGGGATTGCCATAAAAGCCCAGTGAAGACAAGTGACCTTCCTGAAGTTCCTCATTTCTATAGAAAGAAGCCAAGGTTACACCTCAGTCCTCCAGTAACCACGCTAAGTCCCCTTCTATTCCCCATCATTGCTGATCATTCTGGCTTCCACCTTTCATTTTTAGAAGATGTGTGCTTGCCCAATTACTGAAGACCACGTTTTATCTTTCTATATGAAAAGTCAATAAAAGGATCTTCCAACAGGATAAGTATGCTCTTGAATCTAAAGCTTTCAGTTTTCTAGTAAGTGAAGCAACAGTAATAACAGAGTCCTAGAGGGTGAGTCAAGTGGCACCAGGAATGCTGACAGGAAAGGTCATTGAATCTGGGAATTATAATTTATTTCAAATAGCCTTGGGGGACAGTCATGTAAAATCTTCCTCTTAATGCAGGAACATTTTGGAGACACTTCTGAAAGAAGGATAATTGAGCTGCTGATTGAGCCACTATTTTTTTAGCACCTACTATTTACAGGCACTGAGTTGTAGTTTGTTCTCCAGAGAGTGATCTTGTTTAAACTCAAATCAGGTCTCACCTCTTTCCAAAGGCATTACAATCTAAATCCTTTCCCAAGTTTACAGAAAAGAGCACTGCTGCTGCTCTGCTGACCGTGTCTCCTCCTTCCTCCCTCATTTACTGCCGTCCTCACTTGGGCTCTCTTCCAGGCTTTCAAACATGCCCAGTTCATTTCTTCCTGCAGTCTCTACACTATATAATTCTCTGTGCCTGAGATGTTTCTCCCCAGCTCAGAGCTTATGCAGAAGCTCTCCTTTGACATCAGGTCTCAGCTCAAATACCACAAAAGGTCATCCCTGACCCTGATCTAAAATAAGACCTTCCCTGGATGTCCTCAGACACACCTCCCCAGTTCTGGTTCCTTGTAGCTCTAATCATTATCTAGAATTCTTGTGCAATGGTCCTATTGACTAAGGAAATGTTCTCAGAAAAAACTTAATAGGATCTGAGGGAGGCAAGATAGGACACAAAAAAGAGCATGCAAAGATGTATTTCAGATGATATCTACCCTCCTTTGTCCTTGGGTCCTGCCTTGTGCAAGGTTGCTGGTGTCACTTTCTTGTATCCCCATGTCAGTTAGTCACTCACTGGGAGCTACTCTAGGGTGGAGGACAAGGGTTTTGAGGTACTCCCAATTGCATGATGGAAAGCCCTTGCACAAGGATGTTGGTATGAGCAGCTAGGCAGGCAAAATCTGGGGGAGGGATGCAAGACCTTGGGACTATGAGCTCATTTTTTACTTTAACTGATTCATATCTATCTGTCTACCCTACTATACTTTAAGATCCGTGAGGGCAAGAATGTCATCTGCCTTATTCACTGTGCATTACACCTTAGCACATAATAGGTGCTCAGTAAATACTGGTTGAGTGTTCAAAAAACTCCTTAAAAGCTAAGGCACTTTACTTTAAGCCTTGTAATCACCCTGGGAGGCAGAACCTTCAAGTCTGACTTCTTTCCAGGCTTATATCCAAGCAGGTCCATGTGAGAGCCAATTAACCAGATAGGTTGGATAAAAATAAATGATGAGGACAAACTTCACTGTAGCCTTTACCTTGAGCCTTTCCCCCTATTCCCCATGACTTCCTGCTACACACACTCACACACACACACATACACACACACACACTTTCTTTCTTTTTCAAAATATTTGTTTCCCAAACCCCAGACCACAAGACTGAATTATACAGAACCAGAGCAGGATCATTTTCCTTCATGCTTCATTCTGTTTCTATGAGTGTTAAGAATGTTTTTTACAATAAACACTAGTTGTCATTAACTCAGCTAATCAGGGCAGTATGTTTAGGTGCTAATAGGATGGATTAATATGCATTAAGGTTATATGGTGTTTAAATATTTAAAACTGCATGGAATATATTATCTGTACAAGAAGAATATTTGAGAATTCTCTATCCCATTCACTGCCAGGGACTTGTCAGTCATCTTAAGGAAGAAAGCTTTAAGACCTCACTCCTCTAAGAGTGGTTTTTTTCTGGAACCCGTTAATATTGTTTAAATTGTTGTGGAGACAGGGTCTTGCTATATTCTCAGGCTGGTCTTGAACTCACAGACTCAAGCAATTCTTCTATCTCAGCTTCCCAAAGTGCTAGGATTACAGGCATGAGCCACCATGCCTGGTCCAATAATCTAGTTTTAACAAGCTTTTCTTGGGAGGTGTGGTCAAACTTGCAACAGCCAAAGCTAGAATTAAAACCATTTTCAAAGGGAAAAGTCTAGTACAGTTTCATTACACCACACGTGTGGGCATGTGTATCTGAGAGAGAGAGGAGTGAGCAAGAGAATGAATGAGAACAGCAAAGAGAGTAAATTCTGTTACATCTCATGTAGATTTGAACGTAAAATGGTGAGGGTGGGGAAACTATTTTAGGTGAACCAAGAAGGGCTGACATTTCTTAGAAGCCAGAATAACCTTCAGAAAAGACTTTCTAGGTTGTCTCCAGTCAAATTTACTTTTTAAATCTTGCCTGTTCATATCCAAAAGAAAAGTAACCCGACCTCTCCTCCCTCAAGGTGTTCACTTTTTTATTTGTTCATCTGGTTGTGTGTCCTTCCTTTATTCTCCCTGGCAGTCCACTCACCATACAGGATCCAGCATAATCCTGAAAAATATAAGTCAGACTGCACCATGCCTCTCCTCAAAAGACCTCAGGACCTCCCCTTTTTACTCTGGGTAAAATCTTAGTCCTGAACAATAACCTACAGGGTTAACAGCACCGGAGTCTCTGTCTCTCCTCCTGTCCTCTCACCCATGACCTCTGTAACCTCAGTTAGTCTCACCCTTGTTCACTCTGTCCCAGCGACAACAGCCACATCTGCTTCTGTGTCATGGCTTTTGCACTGGCTATTCCCTCTGAATGGAATGCTGTTCCCCACATATCCAGATGGTTCCCTTCCTCACCTCCTTCAAGTCTTTGTCAGAATGGCATCTTCCTAGGGAAGTCTTCCCCAACTACCCTGTTAAGTTGCAGCCCACCTTCGCAGCTCTTCCATTCCCCCTTACTTCCTACAATTACTTTTCCTATAAGGCTATCTTCTAACATACTAAAGGAAATTTAAATAATTTATTATGTTTGCACATCACATGTCACTAGACTGTAAGCTCTATTAAGGCAAGGATTTTTGTCCTTGCTCACTGCAGTATCTCCACCACCTAGCATAGTGCCTGACACTAAGTTGATGCTTGATAATTATTTGTGGAATGAATTACTGTCCTCATTCATTCAACTGTTAGTGTGTTCCAGGCCCTTGGCTAGACTGTAATAATGCAAAAATGAGGAATACTCTTTTATACTCCTCAGGAATTCTACCTCCCAGGGGTGGAGCAAGATGGTGGACCAGAAGGATTGTTCAGTTGAGCTTTCCTAGTACAAGAAAAAAGAGTCAGGGAAAGAGAACCCAGCCATACTTGGTGCAGGGACCTTACCCAGAGTTGTAGCTCAGGGTGTGCAATGAGGTGATGGTGCACAGGAGACAGCGTGTGATCCAGGGCCATGGAAATCTGACTCACTAACTCACTAGGCAAGTTATTGTGACTCCCACCCTCCACCACAGAGGTCTGGGACAGGAGGAAGACTTTCCACAGTTTTCAGTTTTCAGGGGAAGCCACCATTGTTATAGTTAGACTCTAACAATATACAGCAGCCAGATTTGAGTGCTGGTTGGAGTGGATTTGCCATCAGTTTTGTGGCAGGTAAGGCAGCCATACTAAGAAGGTCTTGGCTGCCAGGGAGACGCCATTGTGGGAAGTGAGAAGGTCATGAATGTGGGCCTCTTTCCAAGGGCGTAAGGGATGGCCATCTTAGGTCCACCCGCTAGGATCAGAACCCCAATCAGGATAGGCTGAATGACTCCTGCACCCCACAGGAACTGTTGTAAGGGGGCACTGTGAGACCTGCCTTTGAAGGATTCTGGAGAGCTTTAAGATCCTAACCTGGCAGGGGCTGAATGCTAAAGATATAGGCTATCACCAAGGACAAGTAAGGTGGGAAGCAGGACAATGCCTGGAAACTAGAGAGAGCTTGCCTGCTGTGTTCTCTGTTCCCTAGAAAACCACACTGCCACCTGGTGTCCTGGGAATATATTGCAACATATATATTCCTATTAAAGTTGGTCCCTTCCACTATATAATTTTTTTCTTTTTGAGTGTTTTTTTCCTTCTTCTTTTCTTTGTTGCTGAGGTTGTTGCTCTTTTTGGCTATTTAATATTTTTTCTTTAATTTTGTTGTTTTTTTGTGCTCATATGTCTGGTTGGTTCTATTCTTAACAGTCATTTTTACTTTCATCAAAGGCAAGGGCCCCTGTATGTTTGGCTACTATATTTTAGTCTCATTTATTCTCTCTCTTTCTATTTCACTTCTCTCCATTCTTTTTTTTTTTTGAGACAGAGTCTTACTCTGTCACACTTGGTAGAGTACAGTGGCATCACAGCTCACAGAAACCACAAACTCTAGGGGTTAAGTGATTCTCTTGCCTCAGTCTCCCAAGTAGCTGGGACCACAGGTGCCCACCACAGTGACCAGCTATTTTTTTGTTGTAGTTATCATTGTTGTTTAGCAGGCCCAGGCCAGGTTCAAACCTGCCAGCTCTGGGGGGCACTAAGCCACTTCTCTCCATTCTTTATTTTGATAGAGACTTCTACTTTTCTCATCTTTCCCACATACATTGCTTGTGCAACATGTAAGATATCACTTCGTTTTTTATCTTTCTTATTTTTTTCTTTTGTCCTCTTCCCTCTTTCTCCTTTATTTCGCACAATTGTATTTTTATCTATTCTTATTTTATTATTTCTTTTTCTTTTTTTCACTGAGAGCTAGAGTTGCACAGCTATGATCTGGTCCAGAAGGCCCAGAGATCATGGTCTAGAAAGCCCTTCTTCCACCTTTGGCCCTGGGAAGACAAAATTGGCAAGTCCACACTACAGAATTTTTTCTATTTCTTTTTCATTTTTAGTTAATTTTTCCTTCTTTTTTTTGTTTTTGCTCTTTTCTTTCTCTTCCTATTTTTGGCAGAGAAAGAATCTGGATTTTCTCAGGCTGGTAATGAGCTCCTGATTGTAAGGAACCCACCCAAACCAGCCCCTCAAAATCTTTAAGTGGTACCATGCTATTCAATACTATTTCTTATATCACTCTCATTCTCTCTCCCTGACCTCCTTCTTCTGGAGAGCTTTCAATTATTCTACTGTTCTTCAATTCTGTTCATAAAGGATAAAACCCCCTTCTTTTTTACTTTTTCTTTTCTTTTCTTTTCTTTTTCTCTTTCCTTCTTTTTTCTTCTTTCTTCCTTTTCCTCTTGTTTCTCCCTGATTGCTCTTTACCCTTCTCTTCCTTTTGGCCTTACAACAAGAGGCTTCTTCAACACCTAAGCTCTGAGAAAAAGTAATTTGAAGCAAAGGAGGAAATGAGGACAATGAAGTTAACAATAAAAAACACACATGAGGAGGAGCCAACAGAAAAATTCAAGCAACATGAAAAACCAAAATAGAACAACTCCTCCAACTACTACTGAAGATTCCACCTATAAAGAATTAATGGGTTTGACAGAAGGGGAATTTAAAATATGGTTGATAAAGACAATAAAAGGAATGGATGAGAAAAATATAAAGACAAAACCAAAAGACAAATGAAAGATATGTAGAATATAGAAAGTATATGGCAGAGCTTAAGGAAATCAAGGAGAAAATCAAGGAATGTAACGATGCAGTAGGAAGTATCAAAAATAGATCAGACCATGGAGAAGAAAGAATCTCAGAGATAGAGAATAAAGTTTTTGAGTTAACTCCGGTAGTTAAAGATGCAGAAAAGAAGAAAGAGAAAGCAGAACAGGAGCTTAGAGAACTATAAGACTTCATGAAGTGTTCAAATGTACAAATAATAGGGATCTCTGAAGGGGGAAAATATTGCCCCAAAGGAATGGAAGCCCTACTGGAAACTATCATAAATGAAATCTTCCCAAGTTTTACTAAAGACTCTGACACCCTCTAAAAGATGGATATTGAACCCTGGGTCATCTCAACTCTAACAGACCTTCTCCAAGACACATTGTAATGAACCTATCCAAAGTCAAGATGAAAGAAAAAATTCTGCAAGCAGCCAGGAGTAAGTGCCAACTGACCTATAGGGCAGAGCCATTAACATGACAGCAGACATTTCAACTGAAACTTTCCAAGCCAGAAGAGAATGGTCACCGACCTTAAACCATTTTTTTTTTAGACAGAGTCTCACTTTGTCACCCTTGGTAGAGTGCTGTGGCTTCACAGCTCACAGCAACCTCCAATTCTTGGGCTTAGGCAACACTTTTGCTTCAGCCTCCCAAGTAGTTAGGACTACAGGCATCTGCCACAGTGCCTGGCTAGTTTTGTTGTTGTTGCAGTTTGACTGGGGCTGGGTTTGAACCCACCACCCTCAGTGTATGCCCTATCCACTTAGCCATGGGTGTCACACAACCATAAACATTCTTAAACAAAACAATTTCAGCCCAGAATTCTGTATCCTGCTAACGTAAGCTTCAAAATTGATGGAGAAATCAAATCTTTTGTGGATATACAAACACTGAGTAAATTTGCTACAACAAGACCAGCTCTACAGGAAATACATAGACCTATTCTCAACACTAACCATCATGATGGACCCCCACCAAAGTAAACACCCAGAAGGTAAAGGTTAAAACTTAGCTTTCATAATGGCACAAAGGATAAGACTACACAAGAGAGGCGGAGCAAGATGGCGGAGGAGATGCATCCCTGAGTCAACACTCCTGGTGGTTTCAGGTGAGAGTGGGCTTATTGGATCTCTTCTGCGTGGAGTCCTTGAATAGATAAGCAGTGCAGGGTGAGCACCAGAGATGAATTGTTGGATTGGAAGTCTAGCCCAGAACTACGGTGTCAGCCAGAAAAAACTCAGGGCAGCAGCTGAGATGCTCCATCTGCAACCTGCGGCACCAGGTCCGCGGCTTGCATCCTGAGAGACAGAAACCAATCCCTCCCCCATGAAAGGCTCCTGTACCCAATTCATGGGGAGTTTGTGTGTCTCGCAGAGAGTGCCGTGAGGCGTGGACTTCCAAGCGGAATTTAGCAGCCAGAAACGGGAGACATTTGGACCCGGTTTGGGGCGTCAGGGATCCAGGCATTCGGACAGAAACTTGAGGGGAAGGGACTCTGCTTAGAAACTGATCCATCCTGTAATTTTGGGAGTCTGTGTGTAGCTGCACTGATGCAGCGACCAGCAGGGTGAATCGGTTCCCCTCTTACAAACACTGAAAAATCTTTTGAACGTCCTGCCGCAGTGGGTGGCGGTGGCAGCAGCGGCCCCTCCCCCACTGGAAAAAAAAACTGATCACAGACCGCACAAGGGGTGCCCCAGCTCTTTTCCCTCGGACCACAATGGTTTTCTGTTCGAGGGGAAATTAGGAGTTGCGTGAAAGTCTGGCGAAGTGTGAACTTGTGTCCCAAGTTTGGAGGACAGATAGGAGTGGGCAACCAGCTAGGAACCAGACGTAATGTAAAACCTCCAAAATGGCGTCTCCATAACACCTTCTCCAGAAGCGGAAAACTCAAAATCTTATCTGCAGCCAGCCATCCAGCATCTGAAGTTAATCCAAGATGCCCAACACTTTGCAGGAACTGTTGTAGGGAGAATCTGGGCATCCTGCCAGCAAAGATTCTCCTTTGATATATATTTTTTTTTCTTTTTTTTTTTTTTCCTTTTTATTTTTGGTATTAGGGCAGGGACCACTCATAGTGCCACCTGTTGTCTAGAAAGTATACTGCAGCATAATTATATATATACTTTTTAACTGGAACCCCACTGCACTGAAAAAGGGACTTGTTCGTATATACTCAAAAAAAAAAGTAATTGTCTTAACGGTGCCCTCCTTTTCCTTCTTCTTTTTAATTTTTAATTTTTTACTTTTTATTTT
>CAUYQV010089468.1:0-28124 GCA_963574575.1 Galagoides demidoff
CATCACAGCTCACAGCAACCTCCAACTCCTGGGCTCAAGCGAGTCTCCTGCCTCCACCTCCCAAGTAGCTGGGACCACAGGCACCCGCCACAATGCCTGGCTATTTTTTGGTTGCAGCCATCATTGTTGTTTGGCGGGCCCGGGCTGGGGATTCGAACCCACCACCTTAGGTGTACGTGGCTGGCGCCTTAGCCGATTGAGCCACAGGCGCCAAGCTGGTTCTTCCACATCTTTGCCAACACTTCTTATGATCAATCCCTTCAATTAGTAATTCAGGTGGAAATGGACAGTTGTCTCATTGGGGTTTTAATTTGTATTTCTGTCATGACTAATGATGTTGAGTATTTTTTAATGTACTTATTTGCCATCATCTCTTTGGCACAGTGTCTATTTGAACCTTTTATCTGTATTTTTGAATTGTTTTTTCCTTCATTATTGACTTGTAAAGGTTCTTGATAAGTTATACCTATGAGTCTGCTGTCAGATATATGTTTTTCCAATATTTTTTTCTTAGACTGTGGCGTGTCTTTTCATTTTCACATCAATGTCTTTTGAGAAGCAAAAGTTTTTAATTTTAATAAAGTCAATATATTGCTATTTTCATTTCATACTTTCTATTTTTGCCATGTATAACTATCTTTATCAAGCCCAAGACAATTAAGATTTTTTACTAGAAATTACATAGTGTTAACTGGTATATTTAGAAATTTTAGACTTTTTACATGAATTTTTATATATAGTATCATTTTAATTTTGTACCTGGTATGTATGATGTTAATTTTGCATAAGGTTAACTGATAGATTGGTTACCAATGACTTTCCACTTGTTCGTGCATCATTTGTTGAGATGATTATTATCATTTCTCAATGGGTTTTCTTTAACACATTTGCCAAAAACAATTAACCACATATGTATGGATCTATTTCTGAACTCTCTATTCTATTTAATTTTACCCATTTGTCTTTAAATCAGAGTTACACACCCTTGATTACTCTAGTGTTTAATAAGTTTTCAAATCCAGTAGTATAAGTTTTTCAACTTTGTTCTATTTTTAGTTTTCTTTTGGCCTTTCCATTTTCATATAACTTGTGTAATCAGTTTTTCAATGTTTAGTATTTAGAATGGGATTTAAGTAAATCAATAATACATTTGTAGAGAATTAAAAATTTTAACAGTATTGATTCTTCTGATCCATGAACAGTCAAGCAATTCCTATTTAATTTCTCTGAGCAATATTTTGAGCTTTTCACCAAATAAATCATTCACGACTTTTATCAAAGTTTTCCTATTTCACATTTTTGATGCTATATGGTGGTAAGTCATCGGTAAGTGTAATGTTAGCTGGAGGTCAATTTCATTGGTCTTGTTAATTTTTCTCTATTTTTCTGTTGTATTAATTTACACTCTTATCTTATTTCTTTCTTCCTTCATTACAATTTGTTCTTCCCTTTCTACTTTCTTAAGGTGGAAATTTGGGTCATCTATTTGAAACTTATTTCCCTTTATAACATGTGTGTCTGGAGGCATAAATTTTCCTTTAAACACTGTTTAGTGCATTCCACAAATAGTAATACATTGCTTTTTCATTTTCATTTGTATAAAAATAAACTCTAATTTTTCTTTTGGTCTCTTTAATCCATGAAATATTAGAAATGAATTTTTCAGTTTCCATGTATTGGGGATTTTACAATTTTTTATCCATTTCCAATTAAAATATTATCTTGGAACATATTTCATATTATTTGAATCAGATCAAATGCATTGAGACATATTCTATAGTGAGAATATGATCTAATCTTGGGATACTCAAAAAGAATGTATATTCTACTATTTGCTGGATGAAGTTTTCTAGTAATTTATAAATTAATTAATTAATAGGTCAAATAGTTAATAAAATAGGTCAATAGTTAATTAATTGAAGATCAAATAGTTGCATTTGATTGATATCACTTTTCTATACACTGGCTAATTTTCTAGGTACACGATTTATAATTTATTGATAGAAAAGCATTTAAATTTCCAACTATAATTATGAATTTCACAATTATAATGATGCATTTCAGTTTTATTGCTTTTTGCTTCATGCACATTGAAGCTATGTACCAGATGCATAAACATTTGATTGCCTCATCTTACTTGATCTGTTATTATTATCCACTAACTCTTTTTCTCACAAATGTTATTCATTGTGCTGAAATCCATTTGGTCTGAGAGCAGTATAGGCCCTTGAGTTTTGTATGGATTAATGAAGGAATGATAACTGTTTTTCCATCCCTTTATTGTTAAGCCCTTTGCATATATACTTTAAAGTGTGCTTAAAAAAGTGCTTCCACTTTCCACCAAAGCACATTTACCTTTCCACCATGAATGACTAGAATACTAGAAAAAACATACGAAACAGTTGTTTCTGACATTGAGTATCATGCAGACCAGCAACTTCTGAAAGTGTGCAGACAAGTGTAGTGAGTTCTGCTATTGCCAGAAGCTTACTGCATGGAGTAAAAGAAAGAAAAAACCCAAAAGCATAAATAAGCAGAACATCATTGAGCTGTGGGATAACGTTAAGTGGCCTAATGTATGCACAATCGTGGTTACTAGAGAACAAAGAGAGAAAAAACAACAGAAAAATAAATATTGAAGAAATAACGGCTGAAGTTTTCAAAATTTGAGGAAAACTACAAATAATCAGATCCAAAAATCCAAATCCATCAAGCTACACAAAGTCAAATTTCTGGAAGACACTGAGTATCTTAATAGATAAAGAAAACATCTTGGGTGGCGCCTGTGGCTCAGTAAGTATGGCACTCGCCCCATATACCGAGAATGGAGGGTTTGAAACCAGGCCCAGCCAAACTTCAACAGGAAAAATAGCTGAGCATTGTGGTTATGGGGGGCACCTGTAGTCCCAGCGACTTGGGAGGCTGAGGTAACAGAATCACCTAAGCCCAAGGAGGTTGCTGTGAGCTGTGACACCATGGCACTCTACCAACAGTGACAAAGTGAGACTGCCTCTAAAAAAAAAATCTTAATAACAGTCTATGGAGGAATAAAAGACATGATTACATTTGAGTAGCAAGATAAGAACTGAATGGAAGAGCTCTCGTAGGAAACATAGGAAACCAAAGACTGTGGAGCCATGTTTTCCAAGTACAGAAAGAGCAGTGTGTCAACCTGGAATTCTATGCAGAGCGTGACTATCATTTACTAATGAAGATGAAAGAAAGACTCTTCAGATACAAACATGCAAAAAGCATTTAGAACCAGCCAACCTGCACTTGAAGAAATGCTAAAGAAACTTCTATGGGCAGAAAGAAACTATGCCATAAAAAATCTACATCTTGAAAGAGGAGTGAAAAATAGTGCAGTAGGGAAATATATATGTAAATAAGTGTGGTTATTTCTATTTTTAAATTCTACTTTTAAAGTCTATTACAAAGATGACTGTTTAAAGCAAACACAGTAACAGGTTTATAGCACATGTAAAACAATAGTACAAAAGGTGGAAAAAGAAGTATAAATTTATCTGATTCCAAATAATATACTTGAAATGGCATATTACTTACAGATAAACTTATTACATTAAAAGTGCATACTATAAACAAGGGTTTTTCAACCTTCTTTATCTCACGGCACACTTGAACCTATAGTTGAACTTCTATGGCATACTTAAATTACGTTGATCAAAAAGAAGAGTAAAAAATAAGAAGAATATATTTACTGTGCTTTGAACTTCTTTTGAAGATAATTTAATTAATGATCATGAAAAATTTTCATGGCACACTTAAAATCCTCTCAAGCCATACCAGTGTGCCACAGCATACTGGTTGAAAATCATTGCTATAAACCCTTAATGATTATAATTAATTCCCTAATAGAAATAAAATATAGTTATAAAAAATCACAATCAACTGAAAAAAGGCAACAAAGGAGGGGAAATGGACTAATAATATGTTACAAGTAGAAAATAAATCATAAGATGTCAATAATCACAGTACACAGTCAAAACACCCACGAATGAGACAGACTCTGTCAGAGAAGAGTTAGAAAAGAAATAATTTAACTAAATTATGGTCATGAGTTATCAAATGAGAGACAAACTCCTGAGAAACAAGTTATAGAGTATAGACTGATTTCTTGGTTTCCATGGAGGATTGGGTCCAGGACCATCCACAGAGAATAAAATCCATGGATGCTCAAGTTCTTATCTAAAATGCCATAGGATTTGATTATAACCTATGCATGTCCTCCCAGATACCTTAAATTATCTTTAAATAACATATGGTAACGATGCAAATACTATATAAATAGTTGTTGGACAATGTTGGGTTTTTATTTTTATATGTATGTTGTGTTGGCTTTTTGCAAAAATTTTTGATCTGTATTTAGTTGAATATGCAGATCTGGAACCCATGGATATCGTGGGTCAGCTGAACTTACAGAAACCCAGATGGTATAGCCTACGACACACCTCATCTACACAGCATACCCAGGGGTGGGGAACCTTTTCATGTTGGAGGCTGCATTAATTTAGCTGTAATCAAACAAGGCTGCATTCAAGAAACTTCAATTAGATATACTTCAAAATGTGCATCATTCTGTAAAAATCCAACTGCTATAGGCTTAATAATTTTGAAAAATAAAAGCTACTTGTTAATTTGTTAATTTTAAGGTTAATTAATCTTTTAATGACTTCGTTGTGTCTGCTTTTTGTTGGAAAGCATTTGAATATTTGGTTGCAGCATGGAGGTCTGCAGATTCAGCTGATCCTCTACATACGTATCAGTCATGTGTGGCTTTTATGGTGTCCTGATTTGGGTTTGGTAGGAGAACATTTGCAGTGATAAGTGGTTGAAAGGCGAGAAAATATTTTTCAGGCATGTTGCTGAGGTACGGGTATTTTATAGCATTTTTCTGTATTTTGACTGGCTCTCAAATGATGATTTTAAAATGTCACGTACTGAGAGCCCAATCAATTCTATCTGAGGTTAGGTACCTTGGTGATGTCAAGCAGGTGAGGCTGAAGTGCTAATTTGAAAGCAATGTCATGATTCTCAAAGTCGGTGAATGTGAACACTTCAATATAGTCTCCAATTAATAGGTCTACAGGAGCTGCGTATTCTTCAAATGATTCACTTGTATCATCACGCTTATCAATGACCTTTGCTAAATGCAGAAAATGTTCATCTAACATTTTCTTTTGAAGAGGAAGTGTTTTGATAGAGATGGATTTTTTGAAATGCTTTATTTTTTTGTCACATAGCGTATATAGATTTAGTTTTACCTTGCAAATAAATGCAGAATTCATTTTGACATGATATCACATAGGAATGCTGCATTCCTATAGAAATCTTCTTTGAGTAACTCACATTGCTGATTCTGTTCTTCATAAAATTCAACTCTCCATTCTCACAGAGATAAAATGCTGGCTAACACCTGTCCCTGTGATAGCCAGTGCACTGGGGATGATATGGCAAGGCCACGCCGAATACCTCATGTTCAATGTTAGCATGTAGAGAAACTGTCCAGCTGTGTTGCACTTGCATTTATAAAGTTAATAATACTTGTAACTTGCTGCAAGGTGTCACTTGAAATAGTAGCTGGAGCACCGACATTTTGCTGATTCAAGATACCATGAGGAAATCAGAGCATCTGGATCTGTTAATGCTTTTTTTTCTTTTTCTATTCAATAAACCCTTCATGTTTTCCTGTCATGGAAGACGCACCATCTCCACCTACATTTACTAAATTTACCAAATTTGGTCCAACTTCACAACGTTTTTCTGGAAAGTTGTGGAAGATATCTATTTCGTGTGCTCTGTTTGCAAAGGTGCCCAAGGTGAGTAACTCTTTGTAGCAAAGAAAATCTTTCCACTACGACCCAAATGAAGTCTAAAACCCGTGTCAGGTAACTGGTTAGTTATCAGTTGATTCAGCAGCTATTCATCAAGCAATTGAATAATAAACATTGTTCTTTTCAAGTAGTACATGAAGTCCTTCTGTTACGTTGAAGGTTAATTCACGCTGCGGATCATTTATGGTTCTCCTTGAAAGGCATAAGGTTCATACTTTGAAACCTTATTGGAGTCTAAGCATCCCATAACTTCAACAATGCATTTTTTTTTTCAGTTTCTTCATCACTGACTATCTTCCTTTTTTCCTGAATTATAGCCTATTTTATAAGTTGCCTCAGAGGGATCATTTCCAGGTCTTATTGCAGCTGGAAAGAATCGTCTTTGCTTTTGCTTTTCGTCTTTTGATTTCGACAACACAACCTTTTGCACCTCTCCCTCTAATTTAAAATGTCTGTGAGCCTTATGAGTGTTGTAACGCTGATGAGCATTGGACTTCTTTAATGTTGATGTTGCAGTATCAGAAAGCAAGCAAATCACCTTATCATTAGCAGAAAGAGGATAATATTGCAATTCCAATCTTCATTAAAATACCTGCTTTCTTTCTTTAGCATTCAAGTTTAACCTCACAGGCTGTTAAGCAGACAGAATGGAAAAATAATGTCGAGCTGTGCAACTATTCAAAAAGTCCACTTCAAACAGAAACACAGTACACCATCTTCAAAAGCTGGTAACAGATTGGCATACTCAATTTCCATAAACTCACCAACCAGCTTCAGGTAGTAGTAGTGCCAGTCAGGTGGGGGAAGTTAGAACTAAATCGTGAGCATAGCAGCCATCAATTTAGCCCTTATGACTTGCTGATATTCTAATTGTGCCAGTCAGTCTAGAAGTATATTTGTTGAAACTTATTTTATTGTTTGGTATTTTAAATATATTCATTTATAAAATGAAATAAAAATATAAAAGATGTTCAAAAGTATGTTAGTACCAATAAAGGCATTGGTATTAATGTAAAATTCTGTAAAATTTGGATTTAGTCAAAAAGCTGCACTTAATCACCCAGACAGGCACATATGGCCTTAAGGGTGCAGGTTCCTCACCCCTGGTATACCCTATTATTCCTGGGCTACAAAGCTATACAGCATGTTACTGTATAAATACTATAGGCAAGCAGAGCACAGTGGTCAGTATTTGTGTATCTAAACATATCTAAACATATAAAAGGTACAGTAAAAATACAGTATTATAAACTTATGAGAGTATAATTATCATTGTATGCGTCCTATTACTGACTGAAGAATTGTTATATAACGCATAACTGTGTATGTTGCCAAAACTATTTAGGTAAGGTATTTCTTTTATATCTCTAAGTTTTATACTACTGGATAAAGTATTTAACCTTCCATGGGTGAGTATTGTTAAGAAAGGAAGCTGGCAATAATTGGTCACACTATTTAATTATTTATATTTCGTGGATTAAAACAAGTAAGCTCTAGTTGAAATTTCTAATTAAAGACAGTCTCTATCTGGCTTTCCTCTTGTAAACCAAGTGAAAATTTAAAACAAACAAAAAATACAAAAAAGTTTATGAGCTATTTCATAAACGAGAAAATAGAAATAATGTGAAATCCAGAAAGGGCATGGAGGGGGATCAGTGTGCTGCCACCTAGTGGACACACTGTAAGGTTGTACAGCACCTGGGGAGGGGCACAACAACAATAGAGACCTTCCCTAACAAGCACAGTGTACCCTAATCATTTGTACACCCATATTCTTACTTGAGTAGGTCCTTGATCTCGAGGATTTTAAGAACGAACCCACAGTCCACAGATTAGTGGTAAAATAAGATTTTATTAGGCAGAAAGGAATACAGGAGGAGTAAAAAGCACCAGAGCTTCTGGGCAGAAGGACTAAAAGGCACCAGAGCTTCTGACAGATGGAAAGACCCAAGTGGGAAGTCTCTACGTGGGTCCTTTGTCTAGGGATATAAGGTCTTGAGACTCACACTTTGCCAGGACTTGGTAGATGGAAAACTTTTTCAATGTTAGTGAGCATTATTGACAAATGAATGAATTCACTCCCTCCAGCTTGGAGCCAAAGGTCAGGGTGTTCCCTTCATGAAATTGCTCAGACCTAGGAAAACTGAGGTCCCCTGTCCAACCTGTTCCTGGGGGAACGCTGTATCAATATTAATCTGAAATTAATAAAAAAAAAAAAGAAAGAAAGAAAGAAAGGGCTAAAATTGCTTTGAAAATTAAAACTCGGAAAACATAACAAGGTTTATAAATATTTCAGAAGAACTCTTCAGTATTGTTCATATCCTGAGGAGGAAAATAAATCCCTTCCTTTGAAGGTGATTTATCAAGGTGGTGGTTTTCTAAGAGTTCTGCCACTGCCTTCCTGACCTCTGCCCTCCACACCACCAGGGTCTGTGGGTGGCAGGGACCAAATGAGGAAATGAACAGAACAGCCAACAGGGCAGGAATCAAAATGTCACCGTGACAAAGTGCCACATAAAAGTGGACGGAAGAAGGTCCTTTGATGAACCAGGTTTCACTCTGAGCAAGTCCAGAATAGAGATATAGCAGGGTGCAGATTATTTCATAGAAAATATTCTGAAAGAACACACTACAATCCTAGATACTGGGTGACACACCTTTTATTCCAAAGCACCCCGGACACTATTCTCCAAAAATTATCGGATCCAAGAAAAACAAAAAAAGAATTCTCATTTAAAAAATGTGTAACCACCACAACAAATGCTTTGGACGCCATGGAAGCTTCTACATAAGACTTAAGAGGTGTGAAAAAAATCAGGAAGGAAAATAATTCAAACCATAAAAGCTATACAGAAAAGCTGAATTAAATTTTGATTTACAAATAAATGATTCTTAAATATCCCCAAAATAATGAAAAATTAGAATTATGACATTTCATGGAATTCAAAGAAGGTAAGAAAAAAATAGAATAGAAAGTAAAGACTAGGTTGAGAGAGCTTAGTGAAGAAATGGAAGAGATAAAACTACTAATATTGTGAAAGCAAAAGTCACATTAAAAAAAAAATTAAAAGTAGTAACTCTCCAAAACATCACCGAGGTCAACAGGGTCAGTTTCAGGAAACCGAGCGAAATAAAACTGAAAGGGGGATATGCTTACAGTGTTACAGACAAGTAATAGAAATGGAAGATGAAAAAATGTCACATATGTGGGAAATAATTTAATTCCCAGGAGGAATAAATTCAAGAGAAAATAATCAGTTGCATGAGTAGAGGAAGTGGGAATAGCGATAAAACTAACAAAACTATGCGGTGGAGGCCAAGATTGGAATAGGAGATGAATAAACATGAATCAATCAAGGAGCTATTAGAGAAGGGGAATCATTGGCGGAGAATGTTTCTCTCCCCCCACCCGCCCCACCCCCTCTCTCTCTTCTTCACTCCCCTGATACAGAGTTCCCCCATTCAAAGCTGGACAAGGGACCCCAGCTTCCTAGTTCTGGGCAATTTCATGAAGGGAAGGCCCTGACATGCACCTTACCCCAAGCAGAAAGGACTGTATCCATTCATAAATGTGCAAATTTGCTCTGAAATAGTGTTTTTCCACCTACCCCGTCCTGGCCAAATGAAACTTTAAAGGTGATATATAGCCCTAGATGAAGGACCCAGGTGGTGACGTCCAGCTTGGGTCTTTCCCTCTGCCAGCAGCTCTGGTGCTTTTAATTCTTTCTGTATTCCTTTCTGTCTAATAAATCCCATCTGACCAGTGGTCCAGGGTTCGCTGTTTGAATCCCTGAGACCAAGGACCTACTGAAGGGAGAAATTCTGGGATAACATTTCTTGTCCCTCTTTTTCCTCTTTTACTCCGTGTCTCTTCTCTCTTACTCTCCTTTTGAGTAGGAAATTTATTGTATGTATTTGACCTTTTGCAATTGTGGGGCTAAACAGTCCATGTGACACTGTCATCTCAGTGTTTGTTGCTGAAGACTGAACTTCCAGAAGGGGCTGTTGGGGAGGAAAGATGGCCATACAGTAAGAAAAGCAGAGAGAAAAGGGAATCTCCAGTGAAGGACTAAAGCTGGCATTGGAGACTCCCTCCCTCAAAGCCTCCAACTTTGATGAAGTGGCTTGCCCCTTTATCTCAGAGGTGAGCACACACCGGGCCCAGGTTTCAGGGAAGCTGAAGAAGGTGATATGGTGCCAGCCTATGGGACTGAGGTCCAGCAGGTGCTCCACCCCACAAGGGTCGGGTACAACACATGGACGTTCTGTTGACAGTACCTCACACTCAGACCAGACTGCAGTGTGTAAAAGGGTAGACAGTGACTGCTTCAACTTCTGCCTTTCAAACCTCACATAAAATGTCTCTATTTTTCTTTTTGTGAGACTGAGTCTCTCTCTGTCACCTGGGCTAGAGTGCACTGGCATCATTGTAGCTCACTGCAACCTTAAACTCCTGAGCTCGAGCAATCCTCCCACTTTGACTCCCCAGAGTACTCGGGTGACAGGCAGGAGCCACTGTGCTAAGTGGGTACTGTACAGGAAACGGGACCCCACAAGCTTTGTTCTGAGCTGCCTAAGGGAGTGCCCTACAACTCCACCACAACACAAGTAGTGGGAGCACTACTTGCCTTACAGACATAGATAGCTTTGAAAACTGCTGACTCAAAAAGTCCAAGGATTTTTGCAAAAGTTAAATTGCACCAATTATAAAAATATCCAGATATGGTTACAAAATGTAAAGAAAGTCTGTCTAAATACTGAGGTGCCGAAAAAAATCTCTCTCTCTCATGCACACACTGACATAGAAGCGTGCACATACCCACACACATATTCTGACACTTATTGTAGCAAGATGATATACCGGGAAGAGGGCAGGTATAAAATTCAGATTGATCAGGGTTCGATGACTGGTGCTCCCTCCTATTCCGTTTGTGATTTTAGCCAGGCAACTCAGTCTTCTCGGTTTGTATGCCTGAGGTCAGAATAGCTCCTTCCTCAGAATGAGAGTGAGTGAATGAATACATGGATCATGACCCCCACTACACTGTTGGAAATCTTTACTGAAATTTCTGAGGTGTGCCATTTAAGGGAGTGACACAGATCTAAAATTGGCTGAGGGGACTTCAGCTGAGCTTCTGTTTCAGAGACTGTGAGGAAGCCTTTCCCTCAGGCTCTGTGAGGAGCAGCTGAGCTCCCAACACCTGTTTCAGACCACTAAGAAGGGTATAGTCAAAAAAGAAAGCTACACCAAACAGGTCACAGTTAGGAATCCAAGAATTGGGCTCAAGCCGGTGTCATGACTGTTTCTTAGAAGCAGAAAAAGACAGAGAAAGAGTGATTCCCTCCAGGACCTCCAGACGATCTCCACTCCCTCCACGGAAAATTGTCCTCCTTGACCTGCACTTTAGTGCTGAGTTTTTGTTCCATTTTGCAGCCACACATTAATCCTCCGGGTTTGGCAGCAAATTAAACCACTAGTGTGCTCACTGCAACGCAGGACTTGAATGTGGTAAGTCTGTGTGTTGGTTGCACGTTAAGTTTTAGGCTCCAGAAAGAGCATTTGAATCTGGGGAGAAAAAAACAAGTACGCATGTGGCTTTGTATGTAGCCATTCCCTGGAAGATGAGTTACTGTAGAAGACCTTGACCCAGGGGGGCTGGTCTTTTGCAAAAGAGTTTTATTTATTTCTTTTTTTGTAATACATTTTTTCTTCTCCTAGAAACAACTGTACATACCATAAGGGCAGTTATAATTTATGACAGAAAGCCACATGATACAGTAACTCATCTGAGCCCTCTTTTGGCTTCTGTTATAATTTAATTTGTTCAAAGCGTCTTGTGAATTGTGTGGGTGGTGGCATGATGAGTTTTCACTACGTCCTGAAATATATTTAGAATGCTTAGTTAAAGCTTAACCTTTATTTTGTTCAATACATGTTGTTTGTAGCTAGTAGTTTTGGGGAGAAAATGCCCCCTGGGTCAAGGTCTTCTATTTAGCTGCTTTTGTTTTCCTTTAAAGCTGGAAAAATGAAGGTTACGAATGAATTGACGTTATAGGAAATAAACAAGATAAAGAATAATTTTGATGATTTCTTCTTGGCATTGCAATTATATGTAGTACACTTGATGATGAAATAAACAAATAGTTCAAACAAAGCCATTAATTTCCTTCCTATCTACACAATTTTAATTAGAAACATTTAATTAGACTTCGCTAAAATTTCTAAAGAAGATCCCAGAACGCATACTTAAGCTGCTTGTACACAAGGAAATGTATTTTTCAGCATTAAATAACAAATAGCTACCATGATCATAGGTATCAGACATTTCATGGGAAACATTCTTGTAAAAATTATCTTTTATCACAAAAACACTTTTATTGGAAAACAAAGTTCCCTCAGAGTTTATTAGTTATTAAGCTTTGCTATTTTAATTGTTATAATAAATAAAGGGCCTCTTTAATATATTCACTGCGTTTTATAATATGTCATATTTTTATGGCAAGCAATAAATGTGTTTGATGTTCTCGACACTACTTCATCACTGGATTTTTTAAACTTTCATTATCATGAGTATTTCTAACATGAATTAAAATGACATACAAATCTGTAAGCTCATTCCATTAAAGCAAAAATGCTAAATTGTTACATTCATACAGGCTTTTAATCTTTAGGGGCAAAGATTGTTTTCAAATCTATTTGACAGAACTCAACCAACTGTTTTAAGTAGTTGATTTTTAAGTCTTTGATTTCTGTCATTCAACAACCATTTGTGCACAGGGAACGTGCAAACATATTAGTTTATCAACTTAAAAAATTTATTTTCACTAGTATCTAAAATTAACTTTATTTGAAGTCATTTACTATGCTTTCTAGCTAAAGAAACTTTTTACTCAACTAATTACACACAAAGGGTCATTTCCTGATATGACTCACCAAATATTTACTAATAAATTGCTACATATCGTTACTTAGGGATGTTTATGTTTGTAATTGTATGTAATCACATACCAACACTATGTTTTTATTCTTAAAGTCTTGCAAAAGATAGGTAAGTTCAGGAAGGTGGCAATTATTTGGACATTTGGAGGTTACAGCTAGTTAATATTTGAATCTATTCAATTAGATTTTAATGTTTTAGGGTTTTTGTTACTTGGACAAGTTCCAATTTTTAAAATTATCTTCTTCAGAATTTAGTAGTTAAACATGAAAGTATTAGGGAAATATATAGCAAAGGGAATAAGTCCCATGTAATTGCCCTCAAAGACACAATTTTGTTAATGCATAATTTGTTTATGGCACATTTTTATAAATTTTTACTCTGTATATATTTGATTTTTCAATAAAATAGTGTCATATGTATATTAGTCTTTTTCATTTGGTAATACATTTTAGGCATGAATACATTCAATATATATTGACTTTCAAAAAATACTTGGTTAGGTTAGACAGAGCGTTGCCTGAGACATATGGTTATTCTAAAAGTGAAAAGAGTCAGATTTATTGTCTCATTTCAGTTCTTCAATTTATCCTTGTAGACACATAGAGGAACTGATTCGTGGTCTATGAACCATCTTGAAACAGATGAGGGCATCAGGGAACCTAATTAGACTTTCTTTTTGCATATCTGTTGACACCTGCCTTAACAGTTTTCCTGATTTTAGTTTATAGTCTTCCTTGGTGGGGGATAATTGTGTTGTGAACACGGTACACTGATACTAGGGCCATTATGAAAATTTTGAGACTCACAAAAAAATCAAGAAACATAATGTCCATGTGGCCAAAAACAATTGAAGACCTCCCACCAACAACTATAAGCCAAGCAAGTTAAAGCTTAAATGGGTGAATCAGAATGCTGTTGACTTTGTTTCTTACAAGTGAAATAATGGACCCTAATACAGTCTGTCTCAAAACTTTCATAATGATCCTTGTATTATACCTTTAAAAACTTAAATTTATAATTTCCACTATCAGATAAACTTAACTACTACCTACAGTGAGCCAAGGGCTATATGCACATTTCCTTATGTCTCCTTAAAACACCCATGAGCGAGCATCACTTTTGTTCTAAGCCTACATCTGGGAAATCAGGTGCAGAGAGTTGAAGTAATTTGTCCCATGCTTTTGGTAAGAATAGGCACCAAGATTTAAGAAGCTAAGGTCAGTCTACATTCCTAAGTGCTGAGTTCCTTACCATCCATACAATAAAAAATCTCCATAATAACTGTACTGTACTAAGATCACTAGCGAGGTAAATAGACAATGTGTGCCTATACTTTTCCCTACTCACCTCCCTATTTAAAACATACAATTCAACTTCTAGCCTATAAATATACAACTTAATTAAATTTCAAAATTTCAGGGATACTTGGTAAAGATTGCCCTTCTTAAAGTTAATTCAGTAAATGCTAAAAATAATCATCTACCAATTCTTTCCCAAAGTGTGTTTCATAAGTATTTCATAGAAACAGAGGAGAGTTGTTATTTACATAAAAATTTTGGGGGGCAGAAAAGGAGATTTTATATGAAAATATACATTGTGAGCCTCTAATAAGGGGATCAGATATACTAATTTTTATTTTTATTTTAAAAATATTTTAGCCCTCTGAGCTCACAGGTTCAAGATGAACCTGAGCAAGAGTGAGATCCCACCTCTAAAAATAAGTGGGTGTTGTGGCAGGAACCTGTAGTTCCAGCTACTTGGGAGGCTGAGACAAGAGGATCACTTGAGCCCAAGGCTATGAGCTTGCGAGCTATGAGGCTACAGCACTCTACCAGGGGCAACAAAGTCAGACTCTGCCTCAAAAAAAAAAAAAAAAAAATATATATATATATATGTACATATATATACACACATATATATTTTATTATAGAGCACTTTTCTTTTTAGTAAAAGGCAAAAGATTTGTGTGATCTGAAGAGAAGCCAGAGTAGAGCACTTTTCTTTTTTAGAAAATTTCTACTATGGTTTTCTGAAAATAATTTTGGAAAAATGCTTATCTACACTGTAATCACCAAAGAACACAAATGTAGAGTTAGAGTAGCATGAAATAATTAAAATCATTGCTTCATTCATTTTATGTATTTAACTTATTTAATCTCAGTTTTAGCATTAGTAAAATGAGAATAATAATAATAAATATTCCGCAAAATTTTATGAAGATAAAACAGCTAATGTATATGTGACAGACTTGTGGAGTACCACATTGTTTTGGTATTTCTTTCAAAAGATAAAATTTCTTGAGCCTGGGGGTTGTCTGCAACTGCATTGGTGGAGTACAGTAGAAATGGCATTATTTCCTTTAATAGGTTTGGCAGCTTTGGGTTGGTCTTGTGAAAAAAGTAGGTGATTGTATACAAAGTACTCTGATACTACCGTGCTGTGAGAAGGTCCTGGACATATGGAAAAGCTCCAGAGTATTAAAAAACACAGGAAGAAAGAAATAGAACAGTCACGATAGTCACGATACTATAAATTCCCAGACCTGTAAGTGAAGAAAACATCTTGAAAGTGGATACTCCAGGCCTAAATGCTACAAATGAAACTATATGAATTAAAACTGAACCATCCAGAGAAAATAATTCCAGTAGACTTGGTAAAGTATGGACCTCTGAAAATCTTCTCTTCCATAAAAGCAATGAGAACTAGCAAAAACAGTCAAAATCAAGACTGGAAATTAACCAAAGACTTGCAACAATCTGGGAAGAGTTATTCAGGAAAAATGGATGAATGTTAGTAATAACAGTGAGTTATAAGCTTGTCCTGTTTCTGTCTTGCATACCGCTGCCCTAGGGTTTCCTCAAAAATGAGTAACTTTGCAATTATTATGGCCATGAAGGATACGTTCATAGCAGCCACTGCAAGGGGTAAACGATTTGGCATTCTCCCAAAGCCTTATCCCCAGAAAATCGCCATGTTTTGACCTGTTTGGTAATTCCCTGAAAATAGCCACTCACAGTTTGTCTTTTTTGATCTAACTCAGAACTCATTGACTGAAAACTGCTCTTTTCTAGGGCATTTTAAAAAATAATCAGTGAAGCTCCAGCTGTCTGAAATGGTAATATCCATTGGAACAAAGAAAAAGATTATCACAAACTGAAGAGAAAATATTGGAGAACAAGATACCCATAGAAGTCTATGAAAATTCCAAATATCGGTATGCTTGTAGGCCAAGTACTTATGTATGACATTCACCTGCCCAGAAAAGAGCTGAGAAGCCCTAATCTCTTACCTCTAGCACACTTGAGCCTCTGTGCAAGGAGGAAATAAAGGCTCAGGCAGAATTATGAATTGTCTACTTTGTCCTTAAAGACAAGTTCTGTGGATACAAGTAGCCCGTGGTGAATATTGGGATACTTACAGATTCCATGCATTTAAGGAAATCCCTGTCTAATCACTAGCTGATCACAAAGCCAATTGAGCAAGGATGTTCGAGGTCACACATGACAAAGCATACGGACTTTACAGAATTATTTCAGAAATTCACTAAACCAACTAACAGCCACAAAAATGTGCAACAACAACTAGTAGCAACAACACCAAACCCTGGCAAAGGGGGAGATTCTGATTTCCAAAGTTGCCACATTATATTAGTTAAAATATCTAGGTATTAGTAAAAACCATAAGACATGCTAGAAACCAAGAAAATACAGTTGTTATAAAAGACAAGAAGCTATCAATGGAAACTGTACTGAAGCATCGTCTACAGGACTTATTACAAAGACTTTAAATCTGCTTGTCAGTATTCCCAGAGACATAAAGCAAGCCCTTTCTGAAGAGCTAAAACAAAGTTTAGAATTATTTCTTACTAAATGGAGAATGTCAATATGAAGGTAGAAATAATTTTCTAAAATCCTGAAATTAAAAAGTATATTAACTAAAATAAAAATTTGTCATATATGGGGTGGTTGTAGTACAACAACAAAAAATTGTGTGTATGGGTCCTATATATAGTACTATACTATATTGTTCTATATAGAAAATTACAAATAATTGTGTATAGGGGTCCTATATATAGTACCATACTACATTGTTCTATACAGAAAATTACAAAATGTTATACTGATCCAATAATATTTAAATTATTAATATTTATTATAAATCCAATAATATTTAATTTATTGTTTTTATTTAATAGTAATGGGACTTAAAACCAAAAACACTTTATGTAAGTTGTTAACAGTTGCTTGTGTCCTACATGGTCAAGTCTGAATTTTAGTGCTAAATATACTGGATAGTATTAATATTTCTCTAGAAGTTGGTATTAAGTGGATATTGAACAACTATTACTTCATTTAGCTCCGATTTCAAAAAATGTAAAACTTCTAGACATAAAACAATGGGGAGACATCTCTGTTTTTTTCATTTTATATACTAAAAATAAGATCTATATATAAATGCACATATATGAATGTATGCATGTGTGGTTTTATTCAAGGAAAAAATTATTTTCAGAACAGTGACCAATCTCTAATCCCTAAGGAATCCATCAGAATGTGATTCAATAGCTTCTGCCAAACTGTAGTTAAGATGTATTGTAATCACTTGTCACTATTTTGACACAGGCCATACTTAATGACCCAAGTGCTCAGAATTCTCGGCAAAGAAGATAACTCCTTGACAGACTGTAATGGAGTTGGCTACTTTCTTAAACCCAGCATTGGGAAGAAAAACATGGTTGGGATTCCCATCTTTTTTATAATGGATATTTTTGGAAAAAAGGACACAAAGACCTTAAATAAAGATTTTAAGTTATACTTTCATGTATCCACCCATCCATCCAGATGTGCTAGAGGTCGGCGGTGAACCAGCCAGCCTAGTTCTCTATCCTTATTGCCCTGAGGAAGAGAGAACCAACATGAGATCATGGGGAGATAGAAAGGAAACCACTGAGGCCACTACTGGAATAGTGGAAACGAGTGATAACTGTGGGCTGCCTCCTGTGGGCTGCCTCCGGTATGACATCTGGGGTTGGAGAGATATGCATGAATTTCCCATATGCTTGGAGGCTGAACACAGATGAGGTATTACAGTTATTTGTGTATTATGTTCGTTTTTATTTGGTATTTTTCTATGTTTTATATCAATGATAATTTTACTGAACATATGCTCAATCCCATTTTGTTATTAAAGCCAAACATTATTTGCTCTTCCTCACTGTACCTGCTTTTAAATATTTTAGTGATAACACATTTTGATGTTTATTATCAGCATGAAAGATTTTGTTGAACGTGAACTTAAGGAAATTTAGGTTGTAGATTTTTAACTTTCCAAGTCATGGGGGGGGGGATGAAGAAAAAACTAGCAGATCTGAGAAATTTCTAGATACAGAGAAATTTTGCTCTTAAATAGAACTGCCTGAAGATTTTTAAATGTATTGCAAAATAAGGGAAATTAAGCAAATGCCATTAGCAACTGTCTTTTCCTTTTTTCCACTAAACTGTAAGTCACTTAAATGAACTGACCAAGTCAACTTTGTAGTACAAACCCAGGTAAAAATACCCAGGTATCAAAGATTGCTAGTTTGCAGAGCCTAGAAAAATTGTTGATAGGCTCAATTTATATATTTTTTTTATCTCAGGTGTACAATAGATGAAAAATATCAATATTTTAAAATAGAGACACAAATAGTTGTTGATTCTAAGCAACCATCTTTTTCCTCTCCTTTTGCACCTGCAGTTACCAGAGAATAGAAACAAGATGAAATACATATCAATCGAGAACTAACGTTTTTACAAGTAAATTTTAATTGTTGCATCTACCTTAAAGGCATTAAAGGGCAGTAAGTAGTCTAGCTCTTTACAAAGCTCAGTGTATAGCAAGCATAGAGTGAAGCACAAACTTTCCAACTAATGTCTATCACAGCTGCATTCACAATCTCATGTGCGAAGTGCATGCTCAATTCAAGGGATTGAAACCATCAAGCTAAACGCAAGCTTTCCATGAGCTTCTGCAATACCAAGTAAGGTCTGCTATATGTCTTGATTTACCATGAAAGTTAAGTGTCACATTTTAGGCAAATAAAAATTATTAAAATTTGACAGCTGGCAAATTTATGCTAACATCTGGTAACAAATCATTCTTGACAGTTCAGGAGCACACTTCTTATTGCATAGCTATTAATATTATAAACAGCAAAATGCAAAAATTATACCACTTGACTAACATACTCCCTGAAGTGATAGAAAGAATGCACTGTTTATCTTAATGTGTTAGAAATGTCATCTTTTCATGTTTGAGATTTGAAGTAAATTGGGACCGAATAACTACAAACATGGGTGGCATCGCAGAATGCCACAAGCTAAAAAGAGATTTGCAAATTTCTGAATTTAGAGTGACATGATACATTTACAGTATGGGTAGGGGGAATAGATAAAAGAGTGAAAATGGATTGTAGGCAACAATAGTAGCCATAAAATAACATTACATGCTTTACCATCACTCCTTGGGTACAATATCACATTCTTGGTTAATGGTTAATAGGTGGTGGAGACTCTAATTGGCACTTTAACAACAAACAAGCTTTAGGACAGTAGTTAATTTACATCTGCCTCAAATGCCTAGTCCCGGGATGTGGATGTCCTTTACTAGCACTGATCTTCTGGAAAATAAGAAGGAAACGTTATTTCACCTGTTATGTCAACAGTGATGGTGTCTACCCTTAAGACACTCTCATTCACTTAACAATTGTTACCAAACAAAAGCATAAAATAGGCAAGAATACATTAAATCTTTACCAAAAGTTAAATCATGTCCATAAAATAACAGCTGAATCAGGACGTAGACATCTGGACTGTAGTTCTGGTTTGATATTATGTAAATCCCTGTCCCTTTGTGGGTGCTATTTTTCTACTGTAATATGAAGATTAGAGAACGTAATCTCTGCAGTCATTTCTAACTCTGGAATGCATCTGCTCTTAACTTAAATCAAATTCCGGCTTTATTTAGAAAATTTTATCCACCACGAACTGATTGATTTAACTTGATAAAATTGGAGCCTTTTACTCATTCATATTTTTGTGTCAATCACCAAGATCATGTAATTAATCAAAAACATTGGTAGAGCTGTGTTTTAATATACATGAAATTTTTATGAAAACAATACAATACCAAATCAGTGTGAGTTAATAGAAGAGTTTTCTACCTTGATGAAAGATCCCAGGTATAAAGAGACAGAAGAAAAAAAAAAAGCAATGTTTGTATAGGAACACTTACTTAACGGTTATGAAATGGTGCCCATACAGCTCCCACTTTTTAAAATGCATGTGTTTATAGCCAACACAAAAGAAAAAACACAAATATAGTCTAGCTGGGGAAAGGGGAGACGAATGAAAGGGGAGGGGGGAAGAGGGAAGGTGCTTGGAGGGAGAAGCGAGAGCAACAGGCAGGATCTTACCTAAGGTGCATCATGTAAGGCTGTTCAGCACCCCCTCTGGGTGAAGGGCTTAACTACAACTTGAACTTTACCTTAGAATTGAAAATAATGTCACCTAAACATCTGTGCCCTCATATTAATTTGTAATTTAAAAATAAAGGAAAATACATGTGTATATACAAAAAAATTAAATAAAATAACATCTCTGAAATTAAATCTAAAATAAGCTTCTCTATACATAGATATATTTTAGAAAACTCTTTTGTTTTTTTGTCAAAGTTGGGTATAAGACTATAGAATAAAACATTCTAAAACTAATCAAAGGCTGAGAATCATCTACTTTACCACATGGTCAATAATTTATGTATAGTTCTTCACCTCCATAATACCTGAGCTTTAATTCATTTTCAATTACATGCAGTGCATTTGAAGTATATGGTGGGCACTTAATGAGACTTTCTATGTTTTTCTTTTAAATATTTTAGAGACTCATATTTTAAACTTGGTAAGAATACCACAGTAACCTTCATATACATGCTAAATGATAAAAATAGAGTCTTTTACTCATTCATGTTTTGGTTTGTCAATCAATATTCTTTAAGCTGAAGTTATAGCTGGAATCTCTTTCCCTCTACCAGGTCCTTGGTCTCAAAGATTTGAAGGATAAACCCATGGTCTATCGTGAGTAAGCAACAGGATAGATGTTATTGATAGATAAAATGGGAAGATAAGAGCCTCTGGGGCAGCTGAGTAGGTGACCTCAAGCAGGTGGCTCATTTGGGCCTTCTATCTACAGGTTTATATGCAGCTTTTCTCACTCTACAGGGAGGGGGTTTGGGGGCAGATGGGATGTATGTCTGAAATATGTCATGATCAGACAGGGAGCTGTGGGTAGAAGTTAATTTTAAATTTGCCCCTGTGTAGGAATGTGGTCTCATTTAGAGTGTCTTCTCAGCTCTGGGAGTGGCAGCTTAGGTAGAACATTGCTCAAACTGGTTTGTTTTTTTTTTTCTTTTTTGCTTTGGTCCAGAAAATGTGGTCTGTGTCCCATCCTAAGTATAATGGTCTTGGATCAATCCTCTCAGAAAATGGGGTCTGTGTCCAGCTCTGAGCAGGGGAATCCTATATCAAAATCAAACTATGTGATTTTTTTTATGAAGATAATCAAAGTTACAAACTATATTGTTTTATCTCAGCAAAAGATACCTGTGTCCTAAGTCAAATGCGCTGTGAAAATGTTGCATTTTCAATTTTTGCAAATTTAGCAAGAGCCGGAGTTTTCCAAGAATCCTTTGTTTAGATGTCTACATCTCAGGCAAGACTAGGGAAGTTTTCCTCAATTATTTCCTTTAATAGATTTTCTCATTTTTTGCTTTTGCTATTTATCTATAATACCTATGATTTTTAGGCTCAGATGTTTTACATAGTCCATGCTTTTTTAAAGTTTTGTTCATTTTTAAAAATTCTTTTTAAATTTTTCTCTGACCAAATTAATTCAAAAAACCTATCTTCAAGTTCTGAGATCCTTCTGCTTTCTCTAGTCTACTGTTGAAACTTTGAACTGTATTTTGTAATTTCTTCAATTAACGTTTGATTTCCAGAAGCTCTGTTTATTTTTTTTAAAATAAATATCTTTTGGTGAATTTTTTATTCATATCCTGGTTTTATGGTTTCTTCGCATTGGTTTTCAGATTCTTTTTTTCTTCCTTTAAAATCAATATTTGTCTGGCACTTCAATAGTGTTGATTTGGTGAGTGTCCATGGCTAGAAACTTCGATGCTTTGGTGGTGTCATAACACCCTATTTTTTTTTACTTCCAGAAGTAGTATACTGGTTCCTTCTCAACTGGAGAAACATTTCTTCTTCCTTGTTTTAAAATTTAATTTCACTTGGATGTGAGTTTTTTTTGGTTTTGGTTGTTTTCTTCCCCTTGAGAATGTGACCATAATGTTTGTTGAGGAAGGTCCATTGGCTTTGCCTTTGGGTGGTTTCAGTGGCCAAGATTCTGTATGGATTTCTTACAATAGCAGTGTACTGGATACATGAGCAAGCACTCAGCCTCCTTAAGGGCCAGAGTGGCAGAGGTCTTGAGGAGCTTATCTTGTTTCCAAGCACTGAGTACTTGTGTCAGCAGATTCTGTACTGGGTTGTGCATTTGACCTCAGGCTCATAGATGGAACTTGCAGCTAAAAGCTGAATGCACCAGGGTTTATGCTTCATCTTTATTTTCTGTGAGAAACTTTTTGTTGCTTAAGACAATGGGCTCGTCAATGGAAGGCACAGAGACCTGGGCTCCAGGCTCAGACCCAGGAGTGAGGGTGGGATGGGGGCTGGAGAATTAGAGGAGGTGAAACTGGGCAGAGCTAGACTGGGCAAGTTTTCTTTTGGGCCTCCAATTGCCAGCCAAACAATTGCATGAAAGGGTCATATGGGAGTCCTGGTAAAATGTGCAGAGGTTGTTGTATCGAGGGAGTAGCTACCCCAGTGGCACAGCCTCAGCCAACAGGAACTTGATTTATTTCCTTGTAATGCTTCTGCCCAAGTGCTTAAGATACTGCTATCCATCTCCAGGCTGCAATGTAACCCACAGCCTTAGGAGGCCTCTGCCCTGTGGCTCATTGCTGAAATATCTGTGGTGGGAAGCCTCCTCCCTCAGTTGCAAACACACAGCTCTCTAGCTTTTCTGATCTCTACTACAGGAATACTGCAACCCCATTCAGGAAGGAGAGGGCCCCCACCTTTGGCACAAGCCCAGGCCTGGTGGCCACACAGTCAGTAGGGTGGTAGTTACCCCTCAAATCCCCAAGAAAGTCTATTCTCTGGCACTTGTCTGCCTCCCCTGAGAGCAGCAATAGCTGCATCTACAGAGAAGTCCCCCTCTCCACTCCTGGACTGGGTCACCTGGCCAGTGGGATGGGATTAGACTCCTCCCTCGCAGAACTGTGCACAGATTTGGTGTCTCTGCTAGAAGCTACTCGCTGCCCACAAATAGGTGTAGTTCTCAGGGAAAGAAAGAGCAGGCTTCAGTTTTCCTTTTCCCAGGAGGCACCCTCTGGGTGCACTGCACTCTCCCTTCCCATACCAGCAGCACTTCCTGAGGGGGAGACCCCTGGGAACGCTGCAGCTCTTTGGGGTCCAGGTAGGTAGTGCGGCTGCCACCCTTTAAGCAGGCACTAGGGAATATCAGCAGGGGTCTTGTGATGTGGGGACACAAAAGGTTTCCTAGGCGGGACACTGTCCCCTGATGGCTGTGCCTCAGTTATAGTGCCCCTACCTCTGCTGCTAAAGTCTGGAAGGAGGGTTAATGACCCAACACTAGTTTACAGTTTGGTGCAATGCCCTCCAGAAACCCCAAATCACTCCCCACACCAGTGTCCGTGTTCTCAAGAGCAGAGGAGCTCTCCAGCAATTTGGATACTAGCAGTCTACTGCAGGGATGAGGGGAGACACCCTCACCTACTCTTTCCATGAAATACAAGCCCCTCGGGGCACCCACCTACGCCTGCCAGCCAAGCTGGCCTCTGGCTGCCTTCTTTCGCTGTGCCCCAGCTTCCTGAGTTTTTTTGATGGGCTCCAGCACTCTTACCTTGATATTCTATTGGAGTTACAATTACCTACTTGTCACTTATTTTATTCTTGAGGAGAACTGGTGTCCAATGTTTCTAATTAGCCATCTTGAACCAGAACCTCTATATTATCTACTTAACTTCAGAGAAATCACTTTTAGTTTTGAAAATCTGGTAAAACAGGTTATATTTCCTACTAGTTTTCACTTATTTATTCAATAAACACTATAGTGAATTCCTACTATGTGCGAGGCACCACTCAAGGCCCTGAGAAAGGAAGAGAAAAATATTCCTAGAATCATAGAGCTTATAATTTATATAGGGGGACACACAATAAATGAATTTCATGGTGTTTTAGAGGGTGTGTTTAATGGGACGAAATGGAGCAATGTAATGGAGTATAAGAACGTAATGGGTGAAGGGTGAGGGGTTAAAGGTGGTGATACTGACAGACCTCAATGACGAGAGCGTACTGGATGCTGCGAGGCGTCTGATTTTAGCCCCGATGTGTAAAGAGCTTGGAAGGCCTCACTTCCATCCCTATAACAAGAAAAAGGCTGAACAAACCCAAACTCAGTGACTTTTCTTGGACTTATAAGGAATGTTAGAGTGCAATCTGTCACTCTGAAATATGGATAGATGGGGATCTATACAGTCACAAATGAGACCTACCCACCTAGAGCAGGGGATGCTGGATGGAAGTGGTACATTATTCTTAGTAAAGCATCACAGAATGGAGAAGCATGAATCCTATGTAGTCAATCTTGATATGAGGACAATTAATGACAGCTAATGACACGGTGAGGGGTGGGAGGAGGGGAGAGCAGAGAGAGAGAGAAGGAGGGAGGGAGGTGGGGTCTCGTCTCAATGTGTGACACACATTTGGGGGACAAGGCACAATGTAAGAGGCACTTTACCTAACAAATGCAATCAGTGTAAACTAGTTTCTTGTACCCTCAATGAATCTCAAATAATTTTTAAAAATTAACATCAATTAAAATTAAATCGATAAAAAATCCATTAAATTAAAAAACAGTAACTTCAGTATAATTAAATGGGAGGGTGAGCATGAATGGATGCACTTGTGATACTGTATCTAAAATTCACCACCATGAGGGAAGGGAGGGGAGGAGGGAGGATAGGTGGGGGGAGGGTAATGGGTGGGATCACACCGAGGGTGCATTTTATAAGGGTACATATTACGTTTACTAAGTATAGAATATAAATGTCTTAACACAATAACTAATAAAATGCCGTGAAGGCTATGTTAACCAGTTTGATGAAGATATTTCAAATGGCATATAAAGCCAACACATTGTACCCCATGATTGTATTAATGTACACAGCTATGATTTAATAAAGATAAATAAATAAATAAATAAAAATTCACCACCAAAGGAAAGTCACTAGATTTTCTCCCATATTATTTATTTTCTGGGGGTCTTATAATTTTGCAGTTTACATTTAAGTCTATGTCTAGAATATTTTTTTCGATATGCATGTCCAAATGTTCTAAAACCAATTTTTACCCATTCTCCATTGAATTACCTTTGGTCCTTTGTCTAAGATTATTTGATCATCTTAGCTTTGGTCTATATCGGGCCCGCTATACTCTGTTTTCTTTCTTTTCTATTCTTTCGCCAAGAGTATTATGTTTTTCTGATTGCTATAGCTTCATAACAATCCTGAAAGACATGCAGTGTCAGTACTCTCACTTGTTCTTATTCTGCAGTAGTGTGTTAACTGTTCCAGGAGGTTTTTCTGTTGATGGTTATTTTAGATTTTATAATTAGATAATTGTATCATCTTTGAGTAAAGACACTTTATTTCTTCTTCGTTATATCCCTTTAATTTCTTTCTCTTATCTTATTGTACTAGCTAAGATATTCAGTACAATACCAATAGGATTGGTGAAAGTGGATGTGTTTTCCTGTTCTCCATCCTTGGTAGGAAAGCATACTGTTTCTCAGCATCGATCATGATGTTGGCTATGGGTCTTACGCAGACATTCTTTGTCAAAATAAGGATTCTCCAGTTTCCTAGCTTGCTGAAAGTTTTTTTTATCATGCATGGGTATTGGATTTTATTAAATGCGTTTTCAGCATCTATTGATAAGATTATATGATTTTTCTTTTTAGTCTATTATTTTCACATTGATCTTCAAATACTGAAATAACCTTAGGATAAATCTCACTTGGATGTGGTGTGTAATTCTTTTTACCCATGGTTGAATTTGACTTGTTCGTATTAACACTTTGTGAAGCACTTTTGCATTTGTTTTCATGACGGATTTTGGTCTCTTGGTCTGTAGTTTTCCATTTTTATAACATCTTTAACTGGTTTTGATACGGGGCAATACTAGCCTCATAGAATGAGTTAGAAAGTTCTACTTTCTCAAACAGATTGTAGAGAACCAAATAACTGATACTATTTATTCTTTAGTAGAGAATTGATATTATTTCCTCTTTAAGTGATAGAATCCATCGGTGAAACCAAATGGGCTTGGTGCCTTGCGGTTTGGTTTTATTTTGAAGGCTGTTAATTATTGATTTAATCTCTTAAAGCCTACTGGGATTATCTGTTTCTCCTGGGGGAGTTTTCCTAGTTTGTCTTTCAAGGAATTGGTCCCTATTATCTAAGTTAACAAATTTGTGTATAGAAAGTTATTTGTAACATTCCTTTATTATTCAAATGTCAAAGTAATCAGTACAAATGATTCATTTTTCAAATATGAGTAACCGTGTCTTCTTTCTTTTCTTGTTTTGTTAGACTAGATAGAACTTCATCAATTTTATTGATCTTTTCAAAGAAAGTTTGTGGTTCACTGATTTTCTCTATTGTTTTCCTGTTTTAAACTTCAAAGATTTCTGCTATAGTTTTTTATTATACTTTCCTTCTGATTGATTTAAGGTTAGATTCTCTTTTTTTTTCTCCAATTTCCTGAGGTTGAATTATGAAGTTTTATTTTCCTTCTTTTCTAACACAAGCATT
Organism: Galagoides demidoff; assembly: GCA_963574575.1. Lineage (NCBI taxonomy): Eukaryota > Metazoa > Chordata > Mammalia > Primates > Galagidae > Galagoides > Galagoides demidoff. The sequence continues at coordinate 26,783 of CAUYQV010089468.1, forward strand.
CAATACTATACACTTCCATCTAAGTACTTTTGTTATATCCCACAAAATAATAAATGTTAAGTTATGTTTTCATTTTTATTTAGTTCCATTTTATTTTTAATTTCAAAGACTTCTTCTTCTTTTGACCAATAAATTATTTAGAATTATTTCATATAATTTGTATGTATTTCACCATTTTCCATCTATCTTTATTAATTTCTAGTTTAATTCCTACTGGTTTCTAGCATATTTTGTGTAATTTGTATTCATTTGAATTTGTTCAGGTATGTTTTAAGAATCAGAATGTGGTCTATGCTAGTAAATGCCATGACCTTGAAGTGTATACATGTATATTTTATTGTTGCATGGAGTATTCCATTAATGTTAGTTAGATCAAGCTGATTGATAGTGCTCTTCAAGTTGACTATATTCTTTAGTTCTGTGAATGATACTGCAAAGAGAATACAAAAGCAGTCCATAAGCTTATGTAAAAATACTTACAAAACATTGTTGATGAGGACTTGCATCCAAAATATACAAAGATCTTTTAAAACACAATATTTTTTAAAAAATCTAATTAGAACAGGAGCAAAGATCGGAGATCAGTGGAACAGATATCCACCAAAGAAAATTCATAGGAAATAGACACGTGGAAAGATATTTATCATCTTAGCCATTAGAAAAATGTAAATTAAAGCAATGATGAGATAGATACTACTACATAACTATTAGAATGGTTACAATTGGACTTTAAATGACAATACCAATTGCTGGCAAGGATGCTGAGCAACAGGACCTCTCATTTAATGCTAGTGGGAATGTAAAATGCTGTAGCCATTTTGGAAGACAGTTAGGCAGCTTTTATTACTAACATAGTCTTAACCACAGACCATCAGTTATGCTCCTAGATATTTCCCCAACTGATCTGAAAAACTTATGTCCATGTAAAAACCTGCACAGTATACTTAAAGCAACTTTATTCACCAAAAGCTGCAGTCAACCCAGATATCCTTCTATGGGTCAGTGAATAAAGAAATATTCATACCATGGAACATCATTTACTAATTTAAAGAAATGAGCTAGCAAGCCACGAGAAGACATAGTAGAATCTTAAATGCATATTTTAAAAGTAAACAAAGAGGCTCGGCGCCTGTGGCTCAATCGGCTAAGGCGCCAGCCACGTACACCTAAGGTGACAGGTTCGAATCCCCAGCCAGGGCCCGCCAAACAACAATGATGGCTGCAACCAAAAAATGGCCAGGCGTTGTGGTGGGCGCCTGTAGTCCCAGCTACTTGGGAGGCGGAGGCAGGAGACTCGCTTGAGCCCAGGAGTTGGAGGTTGCTATGAGCTGTGATGCCATGG
>CAUYQV010089470.1:0-14265 GCA_963574575.1 Galagoides demidoff
ATGATTTTTAGGATCAGATGCCACCAAGGTGATAGCAGGTACACATGTAACATCCTCCAGATGACAAGAACAGAAAGTTCATTATCACAAATTGGGAAGGTTTTTTTATTTTACTCAGTAATTTTCTATTAGAAAAGCAGAGTAAAAAAAAAAATAAATAAATAAATAAAAGAAAAGCAGAGTATATTTTAAGCAGAAATGCAACTTCACTTTGGTAGATAGCGTTAATTCAGATTAACACAACTTTTCTTTCATCAGAAAAATACTTGGGAGTTTTTCCCCCAGTGACATTCTGAAGGAAGTTGAGCACTTACAATATCAAGCAATTTTTCATTAAGATGTCACTCGCAAATAAGTAAATTTTACCTAATTATTCCCTATTTGGGTTATTCTTAATTTGGCTGTTGAAGGTATTATGCTTTTCTTTTTATTAGAAATTTATTTTTTGTTTTGCTGAAAATGTTGTGAGCTCTTGGAATAATATAATGTTAAAAGAAGAAAAGGTATGAGCCAGAGGAGGGGAGAAAGGAAGGAAGGAAAGAAAAATAAAGTAGAAAGAACTTCAGAATTCTGTTAGTTGGGAGATTTCCTCTTCAAGAATGGTAAGAACTCAGATTTTAGCTGGTGAAGGATCCTTCGTGTCCTGTGCTGTATGAGCCAAAGGCCAGAGAGAGGGTTTGGGGAAACACCCGGAAACTGATTTATATTAAATAGACTTAGAACCATCTGTTTGTTCAATAAAACTGAACCTAAATAATCTGAAAGAAAACAAAGCCCCACATTTCCCTATGCCTGTCAAACTGTGGTGATTATATATTTTCACCACCAACAACAGACTTACTTTCTACCACCCCAGCCTACTTTTAAGGCACTTCCCTGAAGACCACACAATTCCAACCAACGCCTAGACCCCACCTCAAGTCTGTGTGGGCCCTCCAACATTTTAGTCACCAGACGGTGTCTCCCTCTGAGCTTCAGGCTCTTTCAAGGCATATTCAAATACTTTACATAACACTCCCCGCACCCATATAATTATAAAATATCACACACTCTTTTCAGTAAGCTTGGAAAATATAAGAAAACACACATAAAAACCAATTCTCACAGCCATACATCACACCATCTAACGATTATTATTGGTAACATTTTCATGTACATGCTTCTAATGCTTTCTTCTGTTTATTATTTTTAAGTAACAATATACACTATTTTTTTCTCTTTTACTCTGTGAATATTGTGAATTACTTTAATTGATTTTCTAATGTTAAACTAATTTTGAATTTCTGGGATAAATTGCACTTTGTATCTAAACAACATATATTACACACAAATGCATGTGTGCGTGTGTGTATATATATACATATATATACTCTTCATGTATATATAGCTGCATTCTATTTACTAATATTTATAAGGATATTTGTATCTATGTTGACTAGAGATATTGATTTATAATTTATTTGTAATTCTTTGTTAGACTTTGGATTCAGGGTTTTGGTGGCTGCATAAAATGAGCATGGACATGCTCTTTCCTCCTGTATTTTCTGAAAGAATTTATTTGAGAATGATGCGATTTTATAGGATTTACCACTGAAACCAGCTATGCTTGTGTTTTGCTCAGTGGAAAGATTTTGATTGTGAATTCAATTTCTTTAATTGGCATAAAGCTATTCAGATTTTCTATTTCATGTTGTTCTAAGTAAGTTTTGTTTCTCTGCAATCCATCCATTTAATCTAAGTTACTGAATTTATTGCATTAAGTATTTTGGGGGTTTTTTTTGCAGTTTTTTGGTTGGGGCTGGGTTTGAACCCACCACCTCCAGCATATGGAGTTAGCACTCTAGTCCTTTGAGCCACAGGTGCTGCCCTATTGCGTTAAGTTTTCTATAGTATTTCCCAGTTATCATTTTCATGTCTTTACGACTTGTCTTGGTGTCCCCTCTTTCATTCATTGCTTTGCTTTTCTTTCTTTCTTTCTTTTTTTTTTCTTGATGAGTCTTTTTAGAGGTTTATAAATTTTACCAACTATTTGGAAAAATCAACTTTTGACTTTATTGATTTTCATCTATTGTTTGTCCATTTAATTTGTCTTTTTAGTTTTACTTTTTAAAATTTATTTTCTATGTAAATTACTATTTGTAAGAAGTTAACAAACTTAATTTGTTCTGCTTCCCTAGCATCTTAATGAGAAGCTTAAATCATTGATTTTGCGCGTTTTTTTTTTTAACATGGTAGTCTACCCTTCCCTTTTCTCTCTTTTCTGTGGGGAATACATTCCAAGATTCCCACTGGAAGCTTAAAACCTCAGATAGTACTGGACCTTATATATACAGTAGTTTTTCAATCTTTTAACAGAGTGGCTTCTAAGTGACTAGCAGGTGGTTACGTCACAGTGTGGATATGTTGGACGAAGGGATGATTCACATTCCAAGCAGGACGGGGGAGGATGACAGGAAATTTCACAGGCTACTCAAAATAGTGGACAGTTTAAAGCTTATGATTCATTTATTTCCTGAATTTTCCATTTAATACTTTCAAACCACAGTTGTTTGTGGGGAATTGAAACCAGAAAAAGCAAAACCGTGGATAAGAAGGGACTACTCTATAGTCATTTAAAACTATAGCTTTCTCCACCAGCAACACTTTAGGTATATCCCACAAGGGTTAATACGTTGTCCTTTCATTGTTATTCAGTTCAAAACATTTTCTGACTTTTCCTCTCTGATTTCTTCTTTGATCATGAATTATTCATGAGTAAACATGCAGACGAGAAGCAGCTTGTGTAAGCACACCACTCTCAGAGAGAGGATCCGGAGTGTCAGGTGATGTCCGCCTGCAGATGGCTCATCTCAGAAGGAAATCACGAAACCCCAGAAAGTCACTGAATGTCCCAGTGACTTGGGGCATTCAGAATGAAGAAGCAGGTGACAGGGAAATTCATTTAAGAAGCTCTAAGAGCTTTCTGTGGAGGCATCTACACATGGGGAAGTTTGGTAGAGTGCTGTGGCGCCACACCTGCCCTGCAGGAATGGTGGCCGGAGTTGTGAGAGGGATCACTTAACACCGTAGATGTCTGGAATGACCAGGGAGCTGCCTAGAGTCTGTGCAGAGTCACTGCCCTAGAGAACAGGGGCAGTAAAGATCTGGCAGCTGCCTATTTCCAGTTTCTGCAGGTGACATCATACTGAGCCCTCAGGTGCCCAGGGTCAGATCTGCATGGGGCTTTGCCCTGATCCCACCAGGCTGGGGAAGGAGCAGACACAATTCCTGGCTCCCTGCCCTATGACTTCGAGCTGAACACCCCTTCCAGTATGGTGGGATCTGAGTAGAGGTGTTTCTTCTAGTGCTACAGCCATGATCTCAGAAGCTTTGGGTAACTGCCACACTGGGTCCCGGCAGGCCAGAATTTGACTATTCCTGGGCCACTGAAACTGACCCCAGCTATGCAACTTGATATCTGTGGTCTTAAGCAGGCAGAACAGCCTGATGCCTGTGTAGCTCTACCCCTACAGTCCCCAGTTCAGAAAAGCTTTTCACCTGCATGGCCTGACCTCCAAAGGCCCAATTCCAGCATTGAGGCTCTTGGGCTTGAGTGCAGAGCTCTGTGACTCCAGAGCTTCTGCTAAGCCTGTGTACTGTCTCCAAGATTCCAGCATTGCATCTGGACCCTAGGACAACATCCCTGAGTCCCCACTGCTACTGGGCCAGAAGAACTGCTCCAAGGTTTAATCCTTCTCTGGGGATCTCTCAGGCTCAAGGTGCCATTATATCTGGACCTGATTCAAGCAAATGCCCATGGCCATGCTATCCATACCCACTGCCTAGATAGCCTTAATCAGCTCCTACTAAGATATTTATGGGAGACCCTGGGCAGAACAAAACCCCACAATGCCATCCTACTAGTAAAGGCCTCACCCAACCTCGTCTGAGGGACGACACAGCACTTCACAAAGATCATCCAGCATCATCTTAAACAGCAAAAATCACAGGTTAACATGACAGAACAGGGGCAGTATAGGCTTTTAGTGCACATGTCCCTCCCCTGTGAGGTCCACATGCTAGAGCAGGGCCCTCCCCTTTTTCTAAAAGAGAACAGGTGCCACGCAAATCTATTAGTTCAGAGTTGAGAGAAGAGGATTTAGATGATACAAAACCAGCAAAAGAACCCTGGCAACATTAAAAAACAAAGTAGCTTGACACCCACAAGGGATCACAGTAGAGCTATAGTAACGAACTCTGATCACGAGGAAATTGACAAAATGACAGAAATGGAATTCAGAATATGGTTTACACATAAATGGAATTGAAGAGAGAATTTAAAACTGGCAAAAAGAAGCCAAAAGTATCTGAGGAATTCAATGAAAAATTGTTAAACAGCTGAACAACATACAAAAGGTTACCGTAGAACTTCAAGAATTCCAAAACACACCAGACAGTTTCAACAGATTAAACCACAGAAAAACAAGAAAGTGAAAACTTGGTAAGACTCTCAACTTCACCCAGTCATAAAAGAGGCAGAAAAGAGAATAATAAAGACTGAATAATCACTGAGAGAAATACAGGACTATGCAAAGCAAACTAATATGAGTCATATATATCCCTGAGGGAGAAGAAGAAAGAGCAAAAATCATGAAAATATGCTCAAGGGAATTATTAGGGAAAAGTTCCCCAGTATCACCAGAAATTGAAACATCCACACACGACAGTCATCCAATGCCAGAAAAGATTCAGAGACACATCTCAAAAACACATAGTCCTCAACCTGGCCAAATTCAAAATGAGGGACAAAATTCTACAAGCATCAGGAAAGAAAAATCAATAACTAAGCTGCAAAGGAAAACCTGTCAGGCTAACTGCAGGCTTCTCAGTGAAAACCTTACAAGCCAGAAGATACTGGGCCCCTTCTGCAATCTTCTTAACAGAACAACTGCTAGGCTAGAATTTTATGTTCTGCAAAAATAATTTTCAAAATTGAGGGATTAAGAAAGGCTTTTCTAGGCAAGCAAATAAATAAATAATTTATTATTATCAGACCTGCCCTGCAGTAAATACTCAGAACTGTAACATACACAAATCAGCACAATAGATACCCACCAGAGTAAAATTAACTACAAAAACCTAAAGCTCATGGATCTTGCAAAACAATAGCACTAGAGGAAAACAAAGCAAAAAGGTACTTCTCAAAATGATGAACAGTTTATGGATTCTGTTGTTCAGTGGTAATGGTCTGAGTGCTCCAATCAATAGCCATAGGCTAGCTGAATGGATGAAAAAACACAACCCAAGTATCTGCTGTCTCCAAGAAACATGTATAACTCACACGAATACACACAGACTCAAGGTAAAAAGATAGAAAAAAGAATTCCATAGAAACGGAAATTAATAGAAAGCAGGTACAGGTAAAATTAACTTTAAATCAACAGTGGTAGCAAAAGACAAAGATGGCCATTACATAATGGTAAAGAGGGCAATTTAACAAGAAGATAGAACAACTCTAAATGCATATGCACCTAACACAGGTGTCCCAGATATAAAAAGCAAATGCTATTATAGCTAAGCAAATAAATTAATAGCATGGTAATTGCCAGGTACTTCAACACCCCATTGTCAGAGTTGGACAAATTATGAAAGCAGAAAATAAACACTGTACTTCAAAACAAATGGATCTAACAGACATATATAGAACATTCTGCCCCCCAAACTACTGAATATACATTCTTCTTAGTAGCACATGAGACATTCTCCAAGATTGATTATATCTTAGGCCACAGAATATGTCTCAAATTCAAAAAAAAATCAAAATCACACCATATATCTTTTCAGACCACAGTGGAATATAACTAGAAATCAACCCAAGAGGAACACTCAAATCTGCACAAATTCATAAAAATTAAACATCCTATTATTGAACAATTATCAAGTCAGTTATGAAATTTAGAAAAAAATCCAAAGTATTCATGAACTCAATAACAAATGGGACACAAGATATCAAAATATATGAGAATTAGTAAAGCAGTTTTAAGGGGAAAATTCATAGCCTTAAATACCTACATAAAAAGAAAGATCACAAATTAATGGCCTATTGTCACATTTCAAGGAACTAAAAAAGAAAGAACAAATCCAAAGCTAGTGGAAAAAAAGAAATAGCAAATGTCAGGGCAGAACTAAATGAAATGAAAAACAAACAAACAAAAAACGATATGAAGGATCAATGAAACAAAAGTTGGTTCTTTGAAAAGATAAACAAAACTGAAAGACCTCTTGCTAGTTAATCAGGGATAAAAGAGAAACAGCCCAAACAGGCTCAGTCAAAACTGAAAAAGGGGAGAGTGCAACTGATACCATAGAAATGTCAAACATTATCTGTGAATACTATAAAACTATCTATGCACATAAACTGGGAAAACTAAAGGAATGGAAAAATTCCTGGAAACACCAACTTCCAGAATCAATCAGGAAGAAATAGAACTCCTGAGAAGGTGAAGAACTAGCATCAAGATAGAAGCAGTAATAAAAAATCTACCAACGACAGCAAAAATAAAACCCCATGGTCCAGAGCGTTTCACAGCCAAATTTTATCAAATGTCCAAAGAGGAGCTGGTACCCATACTGTGGAAATTATTCCATAACATCAAAAAGGAGGGAATCCTCTCAAACTCATTCTGTTAGGCCAGAATTGCCTTGATACTAAAGCCAGGAAAGGACATAACCAAAAATGAAAACTATAGACCAATGTCCCTTATGAACATAGATGTAAAATCCTCAATAAAATTTTAGCAAATCAAATTCAAATGACAAAAATAATCCACCATGACCAAGTGAGCTTCACCCAAGGGATGCAAGAATTTTTCAATAAACATAAATCAATAAATGTGATTCACAACCTGAAGATAAGCAAAAACAAAGAGCACATAATTATCTTAAAAGATGGAGGAAAAACATTCAGCTAAATCCATCACCCTTTTATTGCATAAACCCTCAACAAACCAAGCACAGAAGAAACATTTTTCAAAATTGTAAAAGCCATATATGACACAACCACAACCAACATCATACTGAATGGGAAAAGTGGAAAGCATTTCCTCTGAGACCTAGAATGAGACCAAGGTGTCCACTGTCATTCCTATTTAACATAATAGTGTAGGTACTAGTTGGAGCAATCAGGCAGAAGAAAGAAATAAGGGGTATCCAAATTGGGAAAGAGGACTTCCAGTTATCACGTTTCACTGATGATATGATCTAGTATCTAGAAAATCTCAAAGACCCCATCAAAAGAATCCTGGTATTGATAAATAAATTTAGCAAAGTCTTAGGTTACAAAATCAACGTACACAAATTAGTAGCATTTCTGTCTAACAATAACAGTCAATCTGAGAATCAAATTAAAGACTCAATACCATGAATAATAACTACATAGCAAAGATAATACTTAGGAATATACTTGACCAAGGGAGTGAAAGATCTTTACAAGGATAAGTAGGAAACGCTGAGGAAAGAAATCACAGAGGACACAGACAAATGGAGAAAAATATAGCATGCTCATGTATAGTTAGAATCAACATTGTTAAAATGTCTATATTGCCCAAAGTGATTTAGATTCAATGCAATCTCCATCAAAATACCAATGTCATATTTCTAAGATCTAGAAAAAAATAATTCTGCACTTTGGATCCAAAAATGTCAAAGCAATCTTAAGCAAAAAGCAACATATCTGGAGGCATCAGGTTAGCAGATTTCAAAGTATACTACAAGGCTACAAGGTTACCCAAAACAGCACCGTATTGGTGTAAACATGGAGACATAGACCCATTGAACAGAACAGAGAACCCAGATGTAAAACTGTCTACCTATCACCAGCTGATCTTCGAGAAAGCAGTTAATAAAATACATTGGTGAAAGGAAGCCCTATTCAATAAATGGTGCTGGAAAAATTAGATAGCCACATGCAGAAGAATGAAACAGGACCCCTATCTCTCACCACTTAGAAAAATTAATTCAAGATGGATGAAGGTCTTAAATGTAATCTGTGAAAATTCTAGAAGAAAAAGTAGGAAAAAGTCTTGCATACATTGGCTTAGGCACAGAATATATGACTAATACGCCAATAGCAGTTACAGTAACATCAAAAAACATATATAAATGGTATTTTATTAAATTAAAGGGCTTCTTCACAGCAAAATAATAATCAACAGATCATATAGCTTGAGATTCTGTCTCAAAAAAAAAAGCAATTAGGATTATGATGTGTTTTCGAGGAATTGATCCTTTTATCATTAACACACTCTTAAACTTTATATAACATTTGCTTAACATTAATATAATGACATCAGTTTTCTTACAGTTAGTGTTTGCGTGATGTATTTTTTTTACCTTTTTAATTTTAAGTTGTCAGCTTTTTATGTCTAACATGCATATAAATTATTACAAATCTTATCATCAAAATTTGGTTATGGTTGGCTTTTCATTCTAGTCCAACAATCTTTGCCTTTCGATTGAAGGGTTTATTTAGCCCAGGGGTCCTCAAACTTTTTAAACAGGGCACCAGTTCACTGTCCCTCTGACTGCGGTCCCTGGACAAGTCGGCTGCTAATCAGGACAGGCAGAGGTGGCAAAAACACCCAGCCGGCCGGTTAAATGTCCTAGGTGGGCTGGATAAATGTCCTGGGCAGGCTGCATGTGGCCCGTGGGCCGTAGTTTAGGTCGCCTGTTTAGCCCATTTGCATTTACTATAATTATTGATATGGTTAGATTTAATTGTATTAATATTTGTTTTCTATTTGTAACATCATTTCCTGTTTTCCTCTTTTCTTATTTTCTTTTCCCTGAATCCATATCACATTTTATCTTCTCATTGACTTTTTCGTATACTTATTTGTGATATTTTTTACTCATTTCCGTAGAGATTTCTGTGTGCATTTTAATTCTTAAAGTCTGCTTAAAGTTATCATACAACTTCAGAAAAATATTAAGCCTTACAACAAAATAATCCCGTTTATTCCCATCCTTTTTTCTCTTATCATACAGTTTAATTCTATATAACTTACTGTTTTTGTCATAAATAAGCAATAGTCCATCAAAATATACACATAAGGAAATATAATAATTTGTGTATTGATTTCCTAACTGAATGTGAATTACTTTAATTTTTTACTATTATTAATAAAAATACTGTAAACAATCATTTAGAAGCTTTTTCATGGACATATATTTTCACTTATCTTAAGTAAAAACCTAGGAGTGGAATTGATGAATCACATATTTTGTTATTGAACTTTATTAAAACCTACCAAAGTGTTTTCCAAGGTGATTATACCCTTCTGAGTTCCCACCAACAAGGTATAAGAGTTCTAATTGCTCTAAATATTTACTGATACCTAGTACTTTTAATATATTAAATTTTACTTATTCTAGTTAGAGCAAAGTCTTAGCATCTTGTGGTTTTAACTGATATTTCCCTGATGACTAGTCAGCCTGAGCCTCTTTTCTTATGCTTATCCACCACTCACGCCTTTTAAAAATGATCATTTATTTAGTTATTTAACTTTTTGGTGTAGTATTGGTCTGATATGGAACATAGCTTTTTTTTTTTTTGAGACGGAGCCTCAAGCTATCCCCCTGGGTAGAGTGCCATGGCATCACAGCTCATAGCAACCTCCAACTCCTGGGCTCAAGTGAGTCTCCTGCTTCTGCCTCCCAAGTAGGTGGGACCACAGGCACCCACCACAACACCAGGCCATTTTTTGGTTGCAGCCATCATTGTTGTTTGGCGGGCCCAGGCTGGGAATTCGAACCCGCCACCTTAGGTGTATGTGGCTGGTGCCTTAGCTGATTGAGCCACAGGCGCGAGCTGAACATAGCTTTTTTTAGTGAGGTGCACATTCACATCTTTGACTGTATTTTTACTAGGTGGGTCATTGAACGGTAACTATTCTTCAGTCTGGACAAGCCCTTTAAGAGGTGCACGTATTGTGAATGCTCTCTTCCAGATTGTAGCAGGTCTTTTTATTTTCACAACAGTATCTTTCAAAGAGCAAAAGCTCTTAATTTTGTGAATTTTATCACATCAGTTATGGCTTATTATTTTTTTTTTTTGGTTAAGGTTTATGATCTTTGTGTCCTATTTAAAAAATCTTTGACTAACTAAAAGTCACAATGATTTCCTCATATAACATTTTATACCTTTAGAGTTTTATAGTTCTAGTGTTTTTCTTGAAGACTATGATTCATTTCAAGTTAATTTTTGTATGTGGGAAGAAGTAAGGACCAAGGTTTTTTCTTCTTTATTTTTGATTTTTGCAAATGGATACCTAACTGTTCCAAAACCATTGGCTAAAAAGATGGTCTTTGCCCTAATTACCTTAGCACCTTTGTTAAAAAGAAAATGACCAAATGACCAATGTATGACTGTTTGTGTACTTCACTGATCTGTCCTCATAACAACTCCACACTATTCTGATTACTATAACCTAGTGAAATCTATAGTTTCTATATGTTGCTGCATGAAAAATTATTCTGAAACAGTGACTTAAAATAATAGTAATCATTCATTGTCTCGGAGTTTCTATTGTGACAGGACATAGCAGAGATGCTTTTTCTCTATTTTGCACCATCTTATGTCTCAGTCGAAAGAGTCCAAGTGTCCAAGGCTAGAATCGTCTGAAGGCGCACCTGAGGTTTGAGGGTTTACTTCCACGTTCCTTATTCAGTTGACACTGGTAAGATTATTTTGCCATGCAGGACTGCCCACAGGGTGGTTTGAGTTCTGTCATGACACATTGCCTAGCTTTCCCCCAGAGTGAGTGATCCAAGGGAGAGCAAGGCAGAAGCACCAATGCCTTTTGTGACTCGGCCTGACAAGCCACGCCACCACTGCTTCTACCAGATCTATGTACAGAAGGGAGCCGCTGAGTATTCTCCACAATCAACTGGAGAGAATTAAGCTCTACCTTTTGAAGAAGGAAGTGTCAAATAATTGGTAGGTATATTTTAAAGCCACCACAAGTATATTTTTAAATCATGTAGTAAAAGCCTTTCAGCTTTGTTCTTTCTTTTCAAAATTCTTTTATCTATTCTAAGGCTTTGAATTTTCATATACTTTGGAACCCATTTGTTAATTTCATCAAAAAGGTTTGCTGATATTTTGATAGAGTTTCCACTGAATTTTCAAATAAATTCAGAGAGAAATGATATATTAACAGTTAAAAACATTGAATCTGACTATCCACGAACACAGTTTATCCCTTCACTTATTTGGGTCTTTTAAAATTTTTCCCAGCAATGTTTTGTAATTTTCAGGGAGGAAGGTTTTAAAATAATTTGTTAAACTTATAGCCATGAATTTTATGTTTCTATGCTATACTATTTTAAATGATGTCTTTGATTTTAATTTCTAGTTCATTGCTATTATATGGAATTATAATTAATTTTTTAATATTAACTTTAACTCCTATGGCCATGCTAACATTATTTATTAGTTCTAGTAACTTTTTTGTAGATTTACTGAGATTTTTTATGTAAACTATAAATTTGTTGGCTAATTTCAGAGGGGAGGGTTATTGTCAAATATGTTAAGCAATGTGCATGTTTTAGTTACATGGAATATTCATTGATGTGCACAAAAAAACTAAAGCAAAAATCTTTCTAAACTTTAACACTTTTACAGCTAGGAGGAAAATTTAAACTCATCCTTTCCCCTCACACTATCACCAGTTGCATGGATGAGCAAATTGAAATCTGGAAGCTCAAAGGCCCTGCTCATCATTATACAGCCAATTTATTTTATAAAGATAGTGAGTCTATATGGCATATAATCCTCTGAAGGGCAATATGCGTTCTTTATTCGTTCATTCATTCATATTCCCAGCAAACATGAATGGATCACCAAATTTACAGCAAGGCTGTGCTAGTGCTGTAGCATTTCTATGACCTAATGCAATCTTGTGTGTTCATTAATACGTAACTTCCCTATTGCTGTTCTGAGGGTAGGAATGAGAAAAGCCAAACTTCTAAGCCTGATTTTCAGGGGTTTATATCACTTCTGTTCCTGTGCTCTAAGACCAACCTACATGTTTGTTATCATAGTGAGTATAACCTGAATATCTAGTGGTGCTCTGAGTGCAAGTCCCACTTTAAATAACATGCAAGATATAAAGATATATTGAAAATATTTAGAAGTATCTATGCTACAGACGTAATGAAGAAAAGGCCATTCTAAGATCCTAAGCTTTTTAAATTGTAATGAAACTCGCTACAGCTAAAGTAATATTTAGAGAGATTTGTCTAAGTATTACTAACCTCCCTTCAAACCCATGCCAATATCAGTGAGTTAAATATTTAAATAAGAATAGTGCATATGGGATGTGGGAAAGAACAATAGTGAGCATCTGGTAGTTCTAACCTTTATTTATTAGAAATATCTAGGAGCTTTTTGGTTAAATACATATGCTAGGGATCCACCCTAAGACATTCTGATTTAATTGGCTTAGAGTAAGGTTTAGACATCAGAATATTTTTTTCTGGTAAGTTTAATGTGCAGCCATATTGGGAAACATTGATTAAAGATACCATTGGAAACAACATAAGAAAGAAAGAAAAAGGTGTGCCCTTATGCTGTGGTAGGAGGAATTGATGTTGCAGTCCAGGGGAGAACAGGATAAAACTAAAGTTTTATTAAGATTCAGCCTCTGACTATGTGCAGAATGGAAGGTAGTATGTGTGTGCATGTGTATAGGCATAGAATGAAGGCAGAGTCTGGGCACAGTGGCTCATGCCTGTAATCCCAGCACTCTGGGAGGCCAAAGTGGGTGGACTGCTTGAGCTCAGGAGTCCTAGACCAGCCTGAGCAAAAAAAAGACCCTGTCTATACTAAAAATAGGAAAACTAGCCAGGCGTTATGACAGGTGCCTGTAGTCCCAGCTACTTGGGAGGCTGAGGCAAGGGGATCACTTGAGCCCAAGAGTTTGAGATTGATGTGAGCTATGATGCAACAGCACTCTACTGAGGGTGATAAAGTGAGACTTGCTCTCTCTCAAGTAAAAAAAAGTTTACTAGAGCTTGGTCAAGTCAAAATTCCTTTGTCATAAAGTAGAGAAATGAAATAAAACTACTTTCTGCCTCTCGCCCCACTGATGATCTTTCAGCACCCCAATGTGCCATGGTGCCCCGCTCCATTCCTGCACAGACAGTCGGTCTAGGAAGTTCCTGGAGGAAGTTTCTTTTGGGGTCCCACCTCTTCTGGGAATCTGAGAAGTCCTCCCTGACCTCTAAGCCCATGTTGTGAGCATTCACTACCAGATACATTTTTCCTCAGTGTTACTATCATCCGTCTGCAATTGCAATGCCATTTGTTTTTATTTTTATTTCAGATTAATATGAGGGTACAAATGATTAGGTTACATTGTTTTCATTCGTAAGTTCAAGTTCAAGTTGCAGTTGAGCCCCTCGCCCGGAGGAAGTGCTCTGTTCCCTCACATTGTACACATGAGATGAGAGCTTCCCAACCCCTCTCCCTCTTTCCCTTTCCTCTTTTCCTCCTTCTTTCTCACCCCATTTGAGTATGGTTGTTTTTCTTTCGTGTGAACATGCTGTTGTTTATTTCAAAGCTTTATATTAGCCTTGAGTACTATTTTATTTTCCATTCTTGTGATACTTTAGTAAGGAGAATGTGCTTCAGTTCCATCCAGGTAAATATGAAAGACGTAAAGTCTCCATCCTTTTATGGCTGAATAGTACTCCATGGTCTACATATACCACAGTTTAGAACACCATTTTATAATCAGCTGACTAGTGTCTGTCTTCTAGATTGGACTGTAACCTCTGAGACGGGAGGAAATGGGTCTGCTCTTGATTACTTCTGTATTTTTAATTCTGCAGGGAAATTCTGTACACAAAGCAGGTGTTCCTATTCCAGCATCTGACAGTCAAGAAAACAAAAACCATAGGTTCTAGGTTCTCTTTTATGAGAGAGATAATTCCACCTGAAGGATATTGTGGCCTACAACAACGTGGAAGCATCAACTTGGAACTGACATATACCAGCTTAATAAAGAGTACACCTATAAGAGTGTATAAAGAGTACACCTATAAGAGTGTCTAATACATGGAAGTTAGGAAACACATATTTGTAGAAAAAAGGAAGGAAAGAGCTAAATAAATCAAACTAAAACAAAAATAAGCAAGTGGGAATGCATCAAAACTAAAATGCTTCTGTACAACAGAGGAAAAAATCAACAATTTTATAAAATGGAAGAAAATATTTGCAAACCA
>CAUYQV010089471.1:0-24571 GCA_963574575.1 Galagoides demidoff
TCCCAGCTACTTGGGAGGCGGAGGCAGGAGACTCGCTTGAGCCCAGGAGTTGGAGGTTGCTATGAGCTGTGATGCCATGGCACTCTACCCAGGGGGATAGCTTGAGGCTCCATCTCAAAAAAATAAAATAAAATAAAATAATTAAATTAAATTAAAAAATGGCTACAATTCAAAAGATAGCACCCAATGCTGGTGAAGATGTGGAGCTGCAGAACTCTAATTTGCTGTTCGTGGGAATGCAAAATGGTACAGCCACTTGGAAGACAGTTAGGCAGTTTCTTTTTTTCTTTTTTATTTTTTTCCAGAGGCACTTTATTATGTATGATTTGAGGTACAATTCCTTTTCCTCAGACTATTTCCCCCCAGGCCAGCCCAAGAGGAGATGTTCAGTGTTCGGCAGGTGGATCCTTCAACCCCTGGCCATGGGCAGCTGCTCAAGGGAGTGCCATGGCACTATAGCCCATTCCCCTCAGCTGAACCCCCACATCAGATGATGAAGAGAGGCCCTGCCCTCCCAGGGAACCCAAACAAAAGCCAGTATCAGTCAAGTAAGCCAGGCCTGGTCTGAGCCCCAGTGCCCAGGAGTGGAAATAGTTCCAGAACTTATGAATACTACAGGGTGATTTATTTCCGTGAAGTGGTAGCAGCTGGCAAATTGGAGCCCTCTCACAGTTCCCATTTCTTACAAGTAATGGAAAAGGAGAAATTTGCCTTAATCAAAACAGGGAGATCCAAGGAACCACAGTTTAAATTTTGGGCTCTCTTTAGCCCAGAGACAAGCCCCCCTAGCACAGACTTTTTTTTTTTTTTTTTGAGATAGTCTATGTTGCCCTCGGTAGAATGCGTTAGCATCACAGCTCACAGAAACCTCAAACTCTTGGGCTTAAGTTATTCTCTTGGCTAGGTCAACAGAGTAGCTCAGACTACAGGTACCTGCCACAACGCCCAGCTGTTTTTTGGTTGGAGTTGTCATTGTTTAGCAGGCCCAGGCAGGCTCAAACTCACCAGCCTAAGGGTGTGTGACTGGTGCCCTACTCACTGAGCTACAGGCACTGAGCCAGTTTGGCAGTTTTTTACAAAACTAAGCATACTCTTACTATAAGATTCAGCAATCATGCTCCTTGGTATTTACCCAAAGAATTAAAAGCTTATGTCCACATAAAAATCTATGTAAGGATGCTTATAGCAGCTTTATTCATAACTGCCCAAACTTAAAACAACCAAGGTGCTGTTCAGTAGGTGGGTGGACATTATTCAGTGATGACAAAAGAGCTATCAAGCTACAAAAACACATGGAGGAACTCTAAGATTCTGATGTCTATACTGAGTAGACAGAGATGTCATTCATGCCTGGGCACAGGACTCAACACCTATAATCCCAACACTTTGGGAGGCAGAGATAGGAGGATTATTTGAGGCCAGGAGTTTGACACCAGCCTGAGCAACATAGGGAGATACCTGTCTCTACCAAAAATGAAAAAATGAGCCAGGCATGGTCAGCTGCTACTGCAGATGCACCTGCAGATCCAGCTACTCAGGAGGCTGAGACACCCGGATCACTTGAGCCCAGGAATTTGAGGTTGCAGTGAGCTATAATTACGCCACTGTACTTTAACCTGGGCTACAGAGCAGCACCCTGTTTCAAACAAAACAAAACAACAACTGTGAAACCATTTGTTCTGAGGGGAACACTGAGGAGAGTCAGATTGAAAGTGTATGAATTCTACTTTGGACACTGAATTTGAAATGACTGTGAGGCAACCAAGTAGAGCTGAGGAGTCAGTTATTAGTTATATAGGTCTAGGGTTTAGACTCACAGAAATGTCCAGCCTTTTTTCTTCTCTGCCACACACTGGAAGAAAGTTGTCTTGGACCACACATGAAATACACAAACACTAACAAAAGCTTATAAGCCAAAGAAAGGTCTATGCATAATTCTTGTGATATTGGATACCACAGATAAGCAAAAAAGTCCCCCACATAATCCATATGTGATCTGTGGGCTGCAGGTTGGACACCCCTGAGAGGATTGGTTTTGGCTGAAAGTAAATGAGAGTTCCTTTGGTATGAAGGGGTAATTAAAACCAAAGCTGTGAATAAGGTTATCTGGATATGTATTTTTTGATCACACACTGATGGAGCTGTGTTATAGTTCTTCCTCTTCTTTTTTTATTTTTTTTTTGTAGTCTTCTAACAAAATTTATAGCTGGTTCAATCTGACTTGTTTTTTTTGGAAACAGAGTCTCACTTTGTCACACTTGAGTAGAGTATGGTCATAGCTCACAGCAACCTCAAAGTCTTGGGTTCAAGTGATCCTCTCTCCTTAGCGCTCCGAGTAGCTAAGACTATAAGGTGCCCACCACAACACTAAGCTATTTTTAGAGATGAGGTCTCACTCTTGTTCAGGCTGGTCTCAAACTCCTGAGCTTAGGTGATCCATCCACCTCACCCTTCCAGAGTGCTAGGATTATAGGCATGAGCCACTGCACCTGGCCCCTGACCTAAAATGTTTTCAAGAGTTATGCTATATGGGATGGTTTAAATGCTTAACCAGTTACTTATTATAACCACTTAAGAAAACCCAAACTTCTTTTCTAAGAAAAATTTTGACTCTGTGTATAAAAATATTATGATATTGTCCAATACCTATGCTGATGTGTTGACCTTTTACCTGAGATAGATTTCAAATGCATGTACTCAAGTGTATGCAATTGAAAGAGTTTTGCCCCTTCATATCTGGGGTTTAAACCATTATCTCTCGGCTCAGCGCCTATGGCTCAGTGGCTAGGGTGCCAGCCAGAAATACCCTAGCTGGCAGGTTCGAATCCAGCCTGGGCCTGCCAAACAACAATGACAACTACAACCAAAAAATAACCAGGTGCCTATAGCTACTTGGGAGACTGAGGCAAGAGAATTGCTTAAGCCCAAGAATTTAAGGTTGCTGTGAGCTGTGATGCCATGGCACTCTTCCCAGGGTGAAAGCTTGAGACTTTGTCTCAAAAAAATAAAAATAGCTCAGTGGCTGTGGCTCAAGTGGCTAAGGCACCAGCCACATACACCTAAGGTGGCAGGTTTGAATCCAGCCCGGGCCCACCAGAACAACAATGACAGCTGCAACCAAAACATAGCTGGGCATTGTGGTGGGCACCTGTCATCCTAGCTACTTGGGAGGCTGAGGCAGGACACTCACTTGAGCCCAGGAGTTGGAGGTTGCTGTGAGCTGTGATGCCACAGCACTCTACCCAAGGGGCTAGCTTGAGGCTCTGTCTCAAAAAATAAAAATAAAAAATAAACTATATAACTCTCATTCAGTTCTTAACACAAAATAGCTACAATTCAGCTACTTTCCAGAAAAATCCAATCATGATAAAAGAAATCAATTTTTGTCTGATGTAAATATTTGTGGGGAAGGAAGAAAGCAAGATATAGTTCTCTATTAAGTTAAATATAGTAGACGAGACGAGGTGGTTCATGCCTATAATCCTAGCACTCTGGGAGGCCAAGGTGGGTAGATTGCCTGAGCTCACGAGTTTGAGACCAGCCTGAGCAAGAGTGAGATCCGATCTCAAAAAATAGCTGGGTGTTGTGATGGGCGTCTATAGTCCTAGCTACTCCGGAGGCTGAGGCAAGAGAATCTCTTGAACCCAAGAGTTTGTGGTTGCTATGAGCTATGATGCCACAGCCCTTTACCAAGGGGACAAAGTGAGACTCTTGTCTCAAAAAAATAAATAAATAAAAGTTAAATATAGTAGTCCCAAGGGGGATATGTTCCAAGACCCCACAACGGATGACTGAAACCACAGATAGTACAGAGCTCTCTATATATGCTTTTTCCTGTACAGTCACATTGTATAAAGTGAATAATATATACAGTATGTATATTCTAAGCAAAAGGGATGATTTATATCTTGGGTGCAATGAAACAGAATGATGAGAAATTTCATCATGCTACTCAGAACAATGAGAAATTTAAAACTTACAAAATTGTTCATTTCTGGAATTTTCCATTTAATATTTCTGGACCACAGTTAGCTATGAGCAACTAAGACCATGAAAAATGAAACTAGTTTAGGGGGACTACTGTATTGAGAAAAGTTTGTCATTGAAGGTTTTTGTGCAGTTTTACTCTGTTGTATTGCCCTAACTGGAGCTCATTTCCTTGTATTTTTAAAGGTTACAGTATTAAAGTACAGATTTCTGCAAAAAAACAGCAAAGAAGACGTAGATACTTTAGATGTATACACACATATTGCTAAGTGAAAGAAGCCAATCTGAAAAGGCTGGCATACAATTTAATTGTATGACATTCTGGAAAAGGCAAAACACTGGAGCCAGTTAAAAGACTTAGCAGTAGGCTGGGTGCAGTGACTCATGCCTATAATCCTTGTACTTTGGGAGGCTGAGGCGGGTGGATCACCTGAGCTCAGGAGTTCAAGACCAGCTTGAGCAAGATTGAGACATGGTCTCTCCTAAAAATAGAAAAACTAGGAGGGTGGCGCCTGTGGCTCAGTGGGTAGGGTGCCAGCCCCATATACCAAGGGTGGCAGGTTCAAACCTGGCTCCCGCCAAACTTTAACAAAAAATAGCCGGGTGTTGTGGTGAGTGCCGGTAATCCCAGCTATATGGGAGACTGAGGCAAGAGAATCGTCTAGGCTCAGGAGTTGGAGGTTGCTGTGAGCTGTGACACCACAGCACTCTACCAAGGGTGATAAGGTGAGAGTCTGTCTCTAAAAAAAAAAAAAAAAGTAAATAAAATAAAATAGAAAAACTAGCCAGGGAAGGGGTGGAGCAAGATGGCAGAGGAAAAACAGCTTTTGAAACTGGGCACGGTGAGATAGGGGAGAGAAGACTCCAGGCACCTCAGGATTGTGGGCTTTACTCAGAAACATCCCTTTGGGGCACAGGGAGGCAGCAGGAGACCTCAGGACCACAGGAGGAGGACAAAAGCAGTGAGGAAGGGGTATAAACTTTTGGGGAGATGTCAAGAAAATGTGTACATATCAACATATGCTCACTTCTGCTCCCAACAAATTATGTCAAATTAAAAAGAAACTGGAAAGACTTTAACGCCACAAACAAACAAACAAAAAAAAATAGCCAGGCATTATGGTGGGCACCTATAGTCCGAGTTACTTGGGAGGCTGAGGCAAGAAGATCATTTGAGCCTAAGAGATTGAGGCTGCTGTGAGGTATTTCGCCTCAGCACTCTACCCAAGGTGACAGAGTAGACTCTGTGTCCATTAAATAAATAAATAAATAACCAGCAGTTGCTAGAGATTTGGAGACTGAGAGAAAAGGAGGATAGAGCACAGGAAAGTTTTAGGGCAGTGAAACTGTTCTGTACAGTCACAATGAACACATGTCATTATGTATTTCTCTCATGGACAAATGAGGGAGTGAGAAAGAATATGTACTTTCAGGTCAATTTTTTGTAAACCTAAAACTGCTCTAAAAAAAAATAAAGCCTGTTGATAAATTAGCCAGATTATTTGCATAACTTCTGTAATAACTGCGGGAGTAAAGTGCATCTTACCTTTATAAACGTGGAAGCCCAGCAAAGATAAGGCACTTCTCTGAGACTGAGGTTGGGGACCCTAGATTATGACCTTTTCCTCTTTAGCTCTATTCAAAAATAACATCTTCACCTTTTCCATTTCTGCGCTATTTGTGAATAATTTACAGATTAATAAATATCATATAAAACATGCAAACCCAGACAATTTGAGTGCTTTTACATTATACATATGTATGCACATTCTATTGTACCCATGTATATTTTTAATTGTTAGTAAAATTTGACACTAATGTATACTTACCCAAATTTACGACATGACCTAAGGAAGCAGGTTTGAAAATCTTGGCACCTTTAAAAAAAATCCTTTAGTTGGCTTGGTGCCTGTGGCTCAAGCAGCTAAGGTGCCAGCCATATACACCTGAGCTGGTGGTTTCAATTCCAGCCCCAGCCCGCCAAACAACAATGATGGCTACAACCAAAAAATAGCCAGGCATTGTGGCTGGTGCCTGTAGTCCCAGCTACTTGAGAGGTGGAGGCAGGAGAGTAGCTTGAGCCCAGGAGTTGGAGGTTGCTGTGAGCTGTGATGCCGTGGCACTCTACCCAGGGCAACAGCTTGAGGCTCTGACTCAAAAAAAAAATCCTTTAGTAAGGGAAAATCTGGAAATCCAAAGAACATATTTTTAATTGAGGAATTACAACACTTAGAAATACATTCATGAATTCAGTGTTTTCATTCAACTCACATAATGAATGGTTTCTCCCTTGCACTAGAAGGCAACACATGATTTACTACTTTGCTCATAAGTTTAAATGATACCAAATTTGTGGACCTTCATCTCCCCCTCTGATTATTGCTGGCAGTATTGATTAAGTTCATTCACTGCAGTGAATTATAGGTTAGTCAGAACAAGTTCTTATTTCAGATCTATAACTTGAATTTACCATACACATACTACAGAAAAATGCCATATGTTCAAGAGTGGAGTAAAATAGAAGGAATGAGTATGTGTGTCATATTTATCTATTTTTTCTATATTGTGCTAATTTCTGTTTCTTCTTTCTTGTGGCAGTATTTTTGCCTTTTGTACCTGCTATCCTAGGAGCTCTCATAAATGTTGGATTTTAAAAGGAATAAAGGACTCCATTTCATCTCTTTGTAAACAAACAACTTATCAGGGAAGAAAAAATTTTAAAAACCTAAAGGAGGTTACATTCTCTTCTGCAAGGGTTACATGCAGAAACAAAATAAAAATGAAGGGGGACCTGAGAAGCACCCTCCTTTCCTGAATTCGTATTTGTCCCATACTTCCCTGACTGCCATTTCAGCCAAGGTTCTCACTGTGAAAGCTCTGGACTGAATATTAGGGCAATTGAAACCCACACACATTGCTTCTTTTTTCCTTGTGAGTTGTGAATTCATTACCATTCTGAGCTGTGTATTCAACAGTAACTTTGCAGTATAGTCTAGGTTTAAAATACATACATATGCAAAAGATATCTTTGAAAAATTCGTTTGTTTGTTTGTTTTGAGACAGAATCTCACTTTGATGCCCTGGATAGAGTGCTATGGTGTCATAGCTCACAGCAACCTCAAACTCTTGGGCTCAAGTGATCCTCTTGCCTCAGTCTGCCAGATAGCTGGGACTATAGGCACCTGCCACAACACTCGGCTATTGGTAGAGATGGGGTCTCACTCTAGCTCAGAATGGTCTCTAACTCCTGAGCTCCAGCAATCCACCCACCTTGGCCTCTCAGAATACTAGGATTATGGCTCGGCGCCTGTGGCTCAGTCAGCTAAGGCGCCAGCCACATACACCTAAGGTGGCGGGTTCGAATCCCCAGCCCGGGCCCGCCAAACAACAATGATGGCTGCAACCAAAAAATAGCCGGGCGTTGTGGTGGGCGCCTGTGGTCCCAGCTATTTGGGAGGCAGAGGCAGGAGACTCGCTTGAGCCCAGGAGTTGGAGGTTGCTATGAGCTGTGATGCCATGGCACTCTACCCAGGGGGGATAGCTTGAGGCTCCGTCTCAAAAAAAAAAAAAAAAAAAAGAATACTAGGATTATAGGTGTGAGCCACACACCTGGTCTGGAAAACATTAATTAAAGGTGATCTTTTTCTTTGTGTCTTTAAAAATTAATCAGGGTGGCTCCTGTGGCTCAGTGGGTAGGGTGGCCAGCCGCATATACTGAGGGTGGCGGCTTCAAACCCGGCCTCAGCCAAACTGCTGCAACAACAACAACAACAAAAGCCAGGCATTGTGTCAGGCACCTGTAGTCCCAGCTACTCGGGAGGCTGAGGCAAGATAATTGCCTAAGCCCAAGAGCTGTGAGCTGTGATGCTATAGCACTCTACCAAGGGCAACAAAGTGAGACTCTCTAAAAAAAAAAAAAATTAATCAATTTTTGTAAAAGAAAATTTATTTTCAGTAACTATATACTTTTTATTTTACTTAGTACATGCCTAAGTTTCTATTCCTTTATTTTGTTCTTTCTGATATCCAGGTAGCACAATGTGTCTCACCAAAGGGGCCTCTTGCCTGTTCAAGGACGTATTTTTTCGGAGCTGCTCATGTTCCCTACCTTGGTAAGTTCCTGCAAGTCGTTGTCTAATCAACTCACCTCATAAATGGTTTCTCCATGGAACTAGAAGTCAACGCATGATTTACTACTTTGCTCATACGCTTCCTGGTACTGAATTTGTTGTGGTCCTTCATCTAACCCTGTGATCACTGCTGAAGAGTTGACAAGTCTTAACATGTTTCTCACAGAATGTATTTCAGGAGAAAAAGTGTTAGTTCAACCTATATTAAGTCTAACCATGTGTAAGACCCTGTTCTCACAGTCAGAGAGAAGGCAGAGAGGAATAAGAATAGCAGGAGGTGTGGGCTGCAGTGGGAGTTTGGATGACTTGGCCAGATATCCACTGATTGTCCTTGAGGGGAAAGTGAGAAAGGGCCATCCATGGTAGAAGGGTACCCAGGAGCTGGAAACGTGCTGCAAGGCCATCTAGAAAGGCAGGGCTGACTAGAGTTTCCTTGTTTATGGGTAACCAGAAGCTGTAGGCATCCAAAGACACATGGAGATGAGCCTATAGAATGATTGTGAGTCTTAGCACAGCTGCACAGAAGAGAGTCCATCAGAAGGTTCTTAGACCAGGCACTGTGGCTCACACTTGTCATCCTAGCACTCTGGGAGGCTGAGGTGGGTAAATCATTTCAGGAGTTTGAGACCAACCTAAGCAAGACCGAGACCCTGTTTGTAAAACTAGCCAGGCATTATGGTGGGCACCTATAGTTTCAGCTACTAGGGAGGCTGAGGCAAGAGGATCATTTGAACCCAAGAGTTTGAGGTTGCTGTGAGCTATGATGCTGTGGCACTCTATAAGGGTGACAAAGTGTGACTCTGTCTCCAAAAAAAAAAAAAAAAGCCATGTTTTTCTCATGGGTGTTGTTAAATAAGCTAGGAAATGCTGGAAAGAAGCATGACTTGAGTTAAAGAGATAAAGAGATAGAACTGAGCCTGTTTACTGACACCTCAAAGTTTAAAAAGTTAAAAATGAAAGCAAAAACATTCTAGAGAGGCTAAGATCCTACACGTCTTCTCTGCTGTTTAATAGTAGTATTGAGTGGTTGTAAAAGCGGGAAATATCAACAGTGAAGGTCCAGGGGGACTGGAAGAAGCCAAGCTCTACCATTATTGGTGCTTGTACTATATTTAACTTAGAAGAAAACAAAAAGACGTTCTTGACCATACCTTTGCAGTAATTGAAACATTTCTAACTTGTGAAGTCTTTCCATATCCTGTACTCCTGTCACAGTCTTAATATGTGATATTGTTTCACAGGTAGTGACAGCAAGCTACCTGAGAAAACTGAACAAATGTAAGTTTTCATATTTATTTTATTTTATTTTATTTTTCCCAAAGTTGAATTACTCAGTCAAGGCTTTTATCTGAGTCTCTGTCTATTCCTTTTTGAGATCAGCAGTGATTAAGACATCTGTTTATAGCATGAACATTGCTGTGTAGCTTTCCAGGAGGTCTCATGCCCTCTCAGCTTAGAATTCAGGCCAGAGGACCCTGCCGGCTTTGCCATCTGCTCCTTTCTCCAGAACTGAGAGACTTCCTACCTGCACACCCATGCATTTCTATGACATAACTCCTGAATATGTTTTCTACAAGTAACACATTTTTTTATTGAGGGCTTCTCTAGGAATAAAATGTCCTGAAATCCCCTGGAAGAATCTCTGTGAAACTCTATCTGGTCTGAGGAGCATTTTCTCTGGATTTACCACTTAGGTCAATGGAACAAAGCTAGGATCTGAACCCTGGCTGTACAGCTTTTTAAGATTCTACCTTTTGGGTGGCACCTATGGCTCAGTGAGTAGGCTACTGTCTGTGGCACCAGCCCAATATACTAAGGATGGTGAGTTCAAACCCAGCCCCAGCCATACTGCAACAAAGAAATAGCTGGCATTGTGGTGGGTGCCTGTAGTCCCAGCTACTTGGGAGCCTGAGGCAAGAGAATCAGCTAAGCCCAAGAGTTGGAGGTTGCTATGAGCTGTGATGCCACAGCACTCTACCAAGGGTGACAAAGTAAGACTGTCTCTTAAAAAAAAAAAAGATTCTACCTTTCTCTTCCTTCATGTACAGGAAACCAAAGATAGGAAATAAACTTATTAATGCTGAAACAATCAAATTCCAAAAAGCATCCTCCTTCAGAAATATGTACATAATAGAGTTCTATTACTATCTAATTAAATACCACAGCATAAATTGATGGGGTCTAGACCAGTGCTTCTCAGGGCTGCAAAGAATTATCTAAGTATCTCTTCAGAATATAGATTTCCCCAGGCTCAATCCTATAACTGCTGAATAAGAATTTCTTGGCTTGGTGCCTATAGCTCAAGTGGCTAGGGTTTCAGCCACATACACCAGAGCTGGCGGGTTTGAATCCAGCCCACGCCCGCCAAACAACAATGACAACTACAGCTTAAAAATAGCCAGGCTTTGTGGTGGATGCCTGTAGTCCCAGCTACTTGGGAGGCTGAGGCAAGAGAATCGCTTAAGCCCCAAGAGTTTGAGGTTGCTGTGAGCTGTGATGCCACAGTACTCTATCCAGGGCAATAGCTTGAGACTCTGTCTCAAAAAAAAAGAATTTCTTGTCCCCACAAATCTGTATTAAGAAAAATATATATACAAATAATGTAATCACACTACAGAAAGTATGGAAATTGAGAAAAGAAAATAAAATCAACCCTTAATTCCTTCTCTGGGTACTACTAATAAGACTGTCTTTGGGGGCTTTAAAAAAATTACTAATATAGGATTTTTTTTTTCTTTTTTTACAGACAAGGTCTTGCTCTGTTAACCAGGCAGGAGTGCAGTAGCATGATCATAGCTTACTGCATCCTCAAACTCCTGGGCTCAGGAGATCCTCCTGCCTTAGCCTCCTGTGTAGCTGGGGTTAAAGGCACTTGCTTCCACAGCTGGCTAATTTTTTTTTTTTTTTTTTGTAGAGATGAGGTCTCACTGTGTTGCCCAAGCTAGTCTTGAACTCCTGCCATCAAGTGATCCTCTTATCTTGGCCCTTCGCAGTACTAGGATTACAGGCATGAGCCACTGTACCTAGGTCATTTAGGTTTTATGTAGCTATAATCATAGGTTTTTTTTGCAGTTTCCTTCACTTTAGCAGTAAGTCAACCATTTTCTCATGTGTTAGTGGGTGTCATCTTGCTTTGTGCCTACTTATGCTTCCATGTCAGCCACTACCTTGGATTGTGATTGGTGCCCTGCAGCAGGGCCCACACTGAACTTGGTCTTTATGGAGTCCTAGAAAGAATGGCAACAGTGCTGTCCAAGTAATTTTATGGGTCAGTAGCCATTTGGCTTGTGTTTTAAAGCTCTTTTCTAAGGATCTGCATAGGAAAAGGCCAAGGAAAGGGGAGATCTGAACCAGTGTTGGTACTGCTGAGTAATGTTTGAATCAGCTCAAGGGAGTGGGGGGGAATATCTTTCTTTTTTCTTTCTTTTGTTTTTTTTTTTTGAGACAGAGCCTCACTTTGTTGCCCTTGGTAGAGTATCATGGCATCACAGCTCAGAGCAATCTCAAACTCTTGGGCTTAAGTGATTCTTTTGCCTCAGCCTCCCAAATAGCTAGGAGTGCTGGTATCTACCACAACTATTTTTAGAGACAGGGTCTCACTCTTGCTCAGGTTGATCTCGAACTCCTGAGCTCAAGCTACCAGAGTGCTAGGATTATAGGTGTAAGCCCCCACACCCCGCCCAGGAAGGGAATGTCTTAACATCTTTTGGGTTGGCCTCTATACACTTCATCCTTGGGAGTGGGGAGGATGGGTAGAGGCAGGGTAGTTGGTGGGACTGTTGTGCCCGAAATTCTCCCAAATAGCCCAGTAGCCCCCAGCAAGCTGTCTGAGGCAGACGCCGATGTAAAAAGCAAGAGGTGAGCTTTATTTAGCAGGCCCGGGCGCCCGGGCCTGGACTCTCCTGGTAGGCACACCGAGGAAGAGCCCTGAACCCAGGGTCCGGCAAGTTTTTATGGGGTACAGAAAGCAAGAAGGGTGAAGGAGAGTGGGATACATTTTTGATTGGTGGTCGGGGGTATGGGGAAGTATAGGTGATTGGTGGTCAGAGTATGGGGAGGCTCTTGATTGGCACAGGGCACGAGGGGTGGGGGATTTCCTAACTGAGCACGAAGGGTGAGGAGTGGGGGTCTGGGGTGGTATGAGGCAAGAGGGGTGTGGGGTGCAGTTTTGATTGGTTGATTAGGATGCTTGATTTCGGGGAAAGGCCTGAGTTTAGGGGAAGCAGATCTAAGATGGCGGCAGGGAGATAGGAAAGGGGAAGTTCTATAGTCTAACAACAAAATGGCACTGAAAGCTGAAAATCTGGGTCTTACAGGACCACACCTACAGTGCATCTTACAAGGGTATATGTGAAATACTAAATGTAGAATATAAATGTCTTAACACAATAACGAAGAGGATGCCGTGAAGGCTATGTTAACCTGTTTGATGAAAATATTTCAGATTGTATATAAAACCAACACATTGTACCCCAGGATTGCATTAATGTACGCAGCTATGATTTAATTTTAAAAAATAAATAAATAACTTCATCCTTGGCTCAGTGCCTGTAGCTCAGCAGCTAGGGTGCTAGCCACATACACTGGAGCTGGCAGGTTCTAATCCAGCCTGGGCCTGCCAAACAACAATGACAACTACAACCAAAAAAATACCTGGGCGTTGTGGTGGGCGCCTATAGTTCCAGCTACTTGGGAGGCTGAGAGAATCACTTAAGCCCAAGAGTTTGATGTTGCTGTGAGCTGTGACACCATTCACTCTACCGAAGGTGACATAGGGAGACTCTGTCTAAAAAAATAGACAGAGTCCTTAGTGTCATGTTAAATGTGATTCTGGTTTTCCTGAAGGGTCCAAGTTCTCTGACAATCTCCTTAGTAGGCCCCTTTCTACCAGGGTGTACCCTCTGTCCGATCCTGGCCAGCAGTCTTCAGGATCTGTTGGTCCTTGGAGCTGTCATTTTGTTATATGAAGTCTTTCTGTCCCTTTTTCTCCTTCAACTCAACTCAAACCTCTCATGTACAATGTGGAGGTGTGATGCAGGAGCCAAAGAGAAAACTAAAGGAGTTGGCAGTGTGATGTGGCACAGTGGAAAAGCATCAGGCTGAGAACAAGTCTGAGTTTGGGTCTGCCATGAATTTTCTGTGGCCCAAGACAACTTATTACACTTCCAGAAGCTCTACTTGCTGCTTCTATAGATGAGGCCATGTCTGTGTTTCTTCCTGTTTTCAAACTCTTATTACCTCCTTTACAAGAGTCTCACGGGCTCAACAGTAGATACATTCTTAGGTGAGGCCTTGTCAGTTCCTTGCCAGGCACCTCCCCTTGCCTTTTAGGGCCTCACAGATAAGCCCCTGCTGTCTTGTAAGTGTCCTAAGAGCTTGGGCCTCCTTCCCCTAAAGCAGTGATTCTCAGCCAAGGGCAATTCTGCTGCACTGACTCTACCTTTACCCACTCCCAGGCACATTTGGCAAGGTCTGGGGGATGCTACCAGCATCTAGTGGGTGGAGGCCGGAGATTCTGTTAAACATCCTACAATGCCCTGGATACAAACCACACAGCAACAATTATCCAGCCCCAAATGCCAAAGTTGAGAAACTCTTCCTCCATGAAGGGAATCAGACTTGGATGTTGGGGGGAACTTCATAGCACACCCAATCTGGCAAAGTAAAAAAATCTCCTTATAATGACTTTGGGGAGTAAAGCTATAAAGAAGAGTAAAATTTGGGGGCAAGGTGAGGGAACTCCTCAGAAACATTCTCATTCTCTGGATCAGGCAAGCTGCTCAGAAAGTGGTCTGCAGTTGTTTCGTTTGAATTTTGAAGTGGAACCCAGTCTTTCCCTGAATGGGGTAGTCTCTCTTGCCTCTGAGGTTTCCCACCCCGAGGTCCTCCTGACAGCCAGCTTTCAGCAGGGTCTGGTGAGGAGACAACGTGCAGGTGTTGTGTGTTTGGTCCCTGGAAATTCAGCAAGTCTGGTACCAAAGGAATTCCTGGTCTGTGGGTAGCTGTTCTGCACATAAAGGGGCCTACATGGTTTTATTCTGTTTGCCCACAAATAGAGAGGGATGGTCCTTAGGGCAGAGTTCAGAGGAACTGACTTTTCTTAAGATGACTTAATAAGAGCAAAATACAAATCAAACCAGGCATATGACTTTTAAAAGTGTTAGAAACCGATGAGTTGGATGCCCGTAGTTCGGTGGTTAGGGTACTGAACACATGCACTGGACCTTGTGGGTCGAACCCAGCCCAGGCCTGCTAAAAAAAAAAAAAAAAAAATTAAGGTGGTGCCTGTGGCTCAGGGAGTAGGGCACTGGTCCCATATACCAAGGGTGGCAGGTTTGAACCTGGCCCTGGCCAAAACTGCAACAACAGCAACAATAAAATAAAATAAATAAAAAATTAGCCAGGAGTTGTGGCAGGCGCCTGTATAGTCCCAGCTGCTCAGGAGGCTGAGGCAAGAGAATCCACTTGAGCCCAAGTATTTGAGGTTGCTGTGAGCTATGATGCTGGGGCACTCTACTGAGGGTGACAAAGTAAAACTGTCTCAATTAAAAAAAAGAAATTAATGAGTTCCAATTTTATGCTTTTCTTACTCTGTTTAAAAATCAGTTTCTTAGGGACTATCATTTATGTGCATGCAGCTTTTGACAAAACATGATGCTATATTGTTAACCATTATTTTTTGTTTTTAAAGTAGGCTCTTGTCCCAGGTATATGCTGCTGTTATTGAGGCTGTTTTGGCTGGCATTGCATGTTATGCTAAAACTTCCAGTCTAACAAAGGTAATTTAAACACTGTGTTTCTCTTTCTGTAATCATTATTTTAATGTAAAATATCCTACCCATCTGTTTATTCTTTGAACACCTGAGAGTACTTAACATTTGTGTGAGCTTGTGCCTCTTTGGCACCAGGAGAAAGATGCCCTTTGAGCACTGAGCTGCTGCTGCCTGTGACCATGCTACTGTTGTCTTGTGAGTGAGAGCTAATCGGTGCTTCTTTGTAGATGTCTGGTTGTATTAAAGAAAAGCATTCTGTAGTATACTGTTTTGTTTAATGGCTTAATAAACAAAAGGCTTTTAAAACTTAAAGAAAAACTTAGATTATTCTACTGTGAATTTTAATTAAGTTGGGTAAGTTTGTATTGAACTATATAATTGGATTTCCCATAATTCATTGTTTAAAAAAACAGTGAAATATTAGAAACTCTGACTTGCCTTTCCTAGACAAGCACATGTGTTCTCGTTCTCTGACCATTATCTTCCTTGCTGTTTTGCGGTTAACCTGCCCTGCTGAGTTGGATTCCTATATCTGACCCAGTAAGGAGATGAGAAGAGTCGGCTTGATGCCTCCCAATGCCAATAGGACCTTTCCTGAAGGAAGCCATTTGACATTGGAAAGGTTGTGTATGATGTAGATCTCAGAGAGACTGTAGCCGTAGTACCAGCTCCTTGCCCTTTCCCCTACTTACTGAGCTTGTATCCTTAGTACTGTTTGGGGGTTTCTCAGCCCTTTAGCTGCTACATGGCAGAAGACATACACAAAGCAGTGGGATGTCCTTCAATGTCAGTTCTCACACCTTCACTTTTAAAGTGATTGTTTGTAGCTCTAGCTATTTAGATATTCTTAGCATCTGGCTGAAACTCTTGTAAGGGCAGTGGTCCCTCCCCCAAAGCCAGGGAGAGGAGAGGAGAAAACCCTTTTCAAGATCTCAATATTCCAATGATGTCATCCTAGCTGGTCACACCTTTCTAGCAGATCCGGTTCCAGTGCCACCTGCCCCAATGCAGTTTTGTCCTGTGAACCCAGCCTGAAGAAAGCATGTACCTGTTTCCCTTAACATGATGCTTTCACTTTAATCTGTTGATGCCTACAATGTGTCACATAGAGGAAGAGGGCACAGTGTGCTCTTGGCCAAATGT
This sequence comes from Galagoides demidoff, assembly GCA_963574575.1. Taxonomy (NCBI): domain Eukaryota; kingdom Metazoa; phylum Chordata; class Mammalia; order Primates; family Galagidae; genus Galagoides; species Galagoides demidoff. The sequence continues at coordinate 16,034 of CAUYQV010089471.1, forward strand.
TAGGAAGGCCCTTCCTATCTGTGATGTGTGTACTTTTTCCTGCTGTGAAAGCTAATTGTCTCTGTCTTGTTTTGATTTTACAGGCCAAGGAGGTAGCAGAACAGACCCTGGGATGTGGGTTAGATTCCTTTGAGTTGATTCAGTTTAAGGCAGCCCTGCGGTAAGCAATGGCTGATGTTTTTTATAAGGAATTTGTTTGCTTTTTAAAAAGACTCTTTTGTTCCTTGTAAATTATATCTCATCTCCCCTTTGACAAATGTTTCAGTAAATAATGGGGTGTATGAAGGAGAGAGAATCCAAGGAACCCAAGATGGAAGAGCTATATGAGAAAGAGTCACACATGTTTTCTGAGGCTTGAATATGAGCCAGATTAACACCAGAACCACAAGAGACCTGACAGGCCTGGGCTCTAAGGTTAAAACACTGAAACTGGGGGCTTAAATGGTGAGGTTTGCTAAGGGCAGGGGCCCTGGGCACAGGAAGATAGTTACTGCTTAGAAGAGACTTGCCATAGTCTCATCTGTCTTTCAGGTGGTAGAAGCCCTGGGCCTAGCTGTGTCTTGGAGTCTAGATCATCTGGGACTCTGGCTTCCTGACAGTGTTCCCATCACCTCTCCCAGCATGTCACAGTGGATCTTTGTGATCTACTTCTTCTTTGCTAAATCAAGCCAGACACTTGACTTTTAGAAGGTTTAGATAACTAAATTTTCATGAATCCAGTCCACTTAACCCACTGTCCCACATGAGAACCATTTTGTGCACTTTTATGCACAGGATACAAAAAGCACCAATATTTAAGAATATTTCTGGGGTGAGTCCTGTGGTACCGCCCTTTCACACCTATAGCCCTGGGCAGTAAGAAGGAACATTCGAAAGGTAAGTCAGTCAGTTGACCTATTGCTGCCTCTCCAGGCGTGGGGGAAAGAGCCAGATCTCTGTGATGGAAGGCTTTAGAATTGTTTCAGGTCTCTCTTCCCCAAGTTCTTCTCAGTCTTATTGCTCTGGCTATGAAACGGAAGAGATAGAGGAAGACTGTCCCCTTAAAGCCTTGTGCTGCCCTGCACTGTCTTTTTCTGGTAGACATGAGTTTGAGAAAGTTCCTCCACTTGGCAGCTGTGTACCTTGGGCAAGATATCTGCAGCTGTTTCCTCAGCTTTTCACCTTATACAAAGATTGGACATATAAATGTTAACTGCAGTGACCATCAACGTGGCTGACATAGTCATTCCATTCTTCCCATCCTTAGGCCCTTGCCTAGGCCACTCAGCCTTCCAGCGCAGGCCCCCTCTCAGTCCCTAGGACTCCTAGACCTGGGTGTCCACCTAGCTGGAGGAAGGTATAGGAGAAGACCTTAGACAAAGAAAGAGAAGCTTCCAGGGATGGTTCTCTACCCAGCGTCCTACCCCATTCCCTTTACTTCATTGAAGATCCTTGAACTATATCAGATGAGCAGATCTCCTCCTAAGAGGACAAGGAAGAGAGAGCCATGAATACAGATGAGAAGGTAGTATGTGACAAACTAATTGTAAAGGTAGGAAATTAAATTTATACAAGTTAAAGTAAGCCAAAAGGGTTTTCTGATAATTTTTGGCTCAGAAGGCCTGACCTTGCCCATGGCTCCACAATGCCATTCGACTATGAGTAACAAAGACATGGCCTTTGCTTGGGCTCAGAGCAGGAATGAAGGGTCCCCCAGACTGCAATGGGCAGGAGTCCTGTCATGTCATTCTCTCCTGTTCTCCTCCAAGAGTCAAGACATCCCTGAGGCACAGAGGCAGGGTCATGATTGGGAGTCAGACACTGGCTCCATGCCTGCTAGTAGCTTGGGACCTGGGAAAGGTATCTAAAATATCTAAGGTAGGCTTGGCACCTGTAGCTCAGTGAGTAGGCAGCCAGCTACATACACCAAGGCTGGTGGGTTCAAGCCCGTCCTGGGCTGCCAAACAACAATGACAGCTGCAACAAAAAAATAGCCGGGCGTTGTGGTGGGTACCTGTAGTCCCAGCTACTTGAGGGGCTGAGGCAAGAGAATCACTTAAGCCTAAGAGTTTGAGGTTGCTGTGAGCTGCAACGCCATGGCACTCTACCAAGGACAACATAGTAAGTAAGACTCCAGTCTCAAAAAATAAAATAAATAAAATATCTAAGGTAAATCTGCATAAAGCAAGGATGACACACACTTGAGTGTCCTGAACAGGTGTGCTGTACAAGCAGTGTTGGGGAGGTTACCAGCCCAGGAGTCAGCAATAGCAGACTGACTTTTATTTTGTTTTATTTTGGTCTGCAGCTCCAAGATGGATTTTCACATACATGCTGTGAATAATCAGGGAAGGTAGGTGGAGGCTGTGGTGTATCCTCATATGGGGCAGGTTTTAGGAACATAAAGAAGGGAGAGGCTACCCTGTAGTGGCTGACAGAGAAGGTCTTCTGGCATTTCCACACCTGGCAGTGCCATCGCTCAAGGGCTGGGCTTGGGGCTAGCTGTGCTCATCTGAGCCTTGTATCCTGAGTTCCTCCTTCTGAGAGGCTGGGGAGCCGGGGTCAGGGGTGGACATAATTCACCTTAGTGGCCCACATACTAATTCTGCATACATTAAGCTAGTGTATTGAAAATACCTAAGAGATATCTAAGTCTATGAGTTATTGCCAAATTGAAAAAAGAGAACACAGTAAATTTCAGTACATTTATAAACTCTTCAGCATATATCTCTCTCATCACTTTTCTTTTCTAGAATTGTGCCTCTGGACAGTGAAGATAGCTTATCCTTTGTGAAGACGGTAAGCAGAGCTGTTAGAGGTCATCTGGCTGGGAATGGCCTATGGAGGGACATCTATAAGGGGTGAGGTCGGAGTGAGTAGGAGTCTTGGGTAACCAACCCTTTACCTAAAGAAACTGGTCTGTTCTCAGGACTATCTGTAGCAGTGTTGATCCTGTGCTTTCTGAGGGTGCCCTGCAGCTATGCCAGGCCCACCCATATCCACACTCCGATGACCTAGGCTTCCCCACAGTCCAGCGTTGACTGAGGGGCAGGAGGGACCTTTCTGGGTTATGAAGCCTTCCTGCAGGTAGCTGGGATTGCTCTCACCACATGTGGAAATGTGAGCTGAGGTACAAGTTTTCAGTGGCTGCTTTATGTTCCAAACCCTGTGTTGATGCCCTTAATGGGTACCTAGGAGAATTAATTACAGTTTTGTGCTGCATAACTTTTCAGTCAATTGTGGACTGCATATACAATGATGGTCCCATGTGATTATAATACCACATTTTTACTGTACCTTTTCTATGTTTAGATATGTTTGGATACATAAATATTTACTATTATGGAATGGTTGCCTACAGTATTCAGTACAGTAACATGCTGTGTAGGTTTGCAGCCTAGGAACAGTAGGCCATACCATATAGCCTGGGTGTAGAATAAAATCTAGAAATTTCTTTTTTTTTTAGATCTAGAAATTTATAGAAACATAAAGATAATGTTCTCAGCCCAGCACCCCTATCTCAGTGGTTAGGGCGCCGGCCATATATGCTGAGGCAGGAGGATTCGAACCTGGCCTGGGCCTGCTGAACAACAATGACAACTGCAGCAACAAAATAGCTGGGCGTTTTGGCAGGCGCCTGTAATCCCAGCTACTTGGGAGGCTGAGGCAAGAGAATCATTTAAGCCCAAGAATTAGAGGTTGCTATGACACCACAGTCCTTTACTGAGGGTGATAATGAGACTGTGTCTCAAAAAAAAAAAAAAAGATACTCTTCTTCTAACCCAAATGTGTCTCTGATCAAGAAGCAATTGCAAGGGACCCTGGGTGATCCTGAAGTCATCTCCCAATTCAATGTTGTATTTAGGATAACTTTAATTTTCTTTAGAAACTCTAGTACTCTTTGCCATGTGCCTTAAAGCAGTATTTTGTGGTCTCTTTCTTACGGATGTCTCCCTGGAGATTTTGGGCTAACAACTGGCCTAACTCTGGTTTCTCATTTGATACATACAGGCTTGTATGACTGTCTATGACGTTCCTGACTTGCTGGGAGGAAAGGGGTGCTTAGGATCTGTGGTCTTCTCAGAATCATTTTTGACATCTCAGATCTTAGTTAAAGAAAAGGGTAAGTGAATGTGATCTTTGGAAAGAAAACCTTGAACCTTTTTCTTTTTTGGCAAAGTAAACCATAAACCAAGATAAAAGACTATCTAACTGGTGAAAATATTACAACACTTAGGATAAACAAAGGACATACAGGGTATCCTAAAGGTTGCCAGACATGTATATACATATTTCCTTATGTATACATATGTAAAATGGAAAATTGTAGCTAAATGTACCTTTATTTACAAAATACTACAAAATTTTACAAAATATTCACAAAATATTTCTCTATGTGTTGATATATAAATATAAAAAATATTAAAGATAAAATATGTGAGTTAATTTTTCCTATTGCAATTTTTAATTATGTATACCTATAGTACCCATACTTCCTTGATAAAAATTAAATGTAAAAAGGACTAATTCCCACGACACATCCGTTTAAATGTGTATTTCTGTTCTAAAAAATGCTAAAATTAAGCACATGGAGAAACTTTTCTTCAACCTCTCATTAGTTTCTCTGTCTGGAGATGAGGAAGTTTTAGTTTTCTGCAGGCGTCAGACTTTTTATACTGATAAGAAGAGGTCTTGCTCCTAAAAAAGGAAGAATGTTTACTTACTGTCTGGGGTCTGCAAGGGAGGTTGAGGTGATGGGGAGTAACAGACGTGTCTTTGGTCTTCCTACAGATGGCACTGTCACCACAGAAACCAGCTCCATAATCTTGACAGCTGCTGTGCCTAGATTCTGTTCCTGGCTGGTTAGTGTCATTCATCAAGTAGAAGTGGACTTAAACATGGAGAAATTAGAGAGAACATTTTGAGGAAGAGCTTCCTCATTGGGTCCCTAGTGAGATGTTAGATCCTCAGCTGGCTATTGTTCAGGAATTGAAGGATTTTTTTGTTTATTTGTTTGTTTGGGTTTTTTCGTGTGTGTATGTGTGTGTGTGTTTTAAAGACAGAGTCTTTCTCTGTTGCCTAGGGATAGAGTACCATGCCTCAGCCTAGCTCACAGCCACCTCAAACTCTTGGGCTCAAGCAGTCATACTGCCTCAGTCTCTTGACCGTAGCTGAGAGTATAGACTCCTGCCACCATGCCTGGCTAGTTTTTCTATTTTTAATAGAGGTGGAGTCTCACTCTTGCTCAGGCTGGTCTTGAACTCTCAAGTTCAAGCAGTCCTCCTGCCTTGGCTTCCCAGAGTACTAGGATGAGCCATCATACCCAGCCAGGAATTAAAGTTGTTATCTCAGCCCTTTCTCTTTATACAAACAAATCTAGTTTCTGTAACTCTCTCATTATCTTAGAATGCTTTTAAAAGAAAGGAACTAAGTTATCTGGGTGTTTATTAAATTGTAAAAGGAAGAAATTAATACTCTTATTTTATAATTAAGGAGACTAAGGTTTAGAAGTTGAACAACCTATACAAGTTCACACAGATAGTAAGAAGTGGATTATATGGGTTTCTTCTCTGACCTGAATGGTTGCTGTGGAGTTTTACAACATGTCTCAACATGTAGAAAAGTCCCATCTTCTGGCAGAGACAGTGGTTCACACCTATAATCCTAGCACTCTGGGAGGCCGAGGCAGGTGGATTGCCTAAGCTCAGGAGTCTGAGACCAACCTGAGCATGAGCAAGAGCCTATCTCTAAAAAAAATAGCCATAGCACTCTATTCAGGGCAACAGAGTGAGACTCTGCCTTGAAAAAAAAAAAGGTTCCATCTTCCTTAGTGAGACTTGATCTGAAACTCTGGTACCTTATAACATAGAAAGTATGATGGCAGCAAGTCTGATAATGGTTTAAGTACGTACTTTAGAATGTTTATACTCTTTTTTTCTATAGTTCTGACATGGATAAGAAAGAATAAGAGTCATCCTCTAATGTGAACATGTTTAAATAAGAGCACACTCTGAAAATATTTTATTATGTTTCATTTCCTTAATCCCCAAAAACAAATGTTTTTCTCTGAAGTGCAGTGTGAGTGGAGACTGACACATCCTCTTCACTTGTCGTAGACTCATTAACTGGGCCTCAGGTTCCAATGAGAGCCTGCCTGCCACGGCCTTGGGCTCTAAGCCCTGAACACCAGCAGCCAACTTTGCAGCCATGTCAGGGCCTGAGTGCACTTGGGCCTGGCTGTGGTGGAGGAACTGCCCGGTTAGTTTCCTAGAAATATTTGAACACAGCAGTTGAGACCCCAGCAGGTTGACCCTTAAAGCAGTCAACTGAAACTTTGCCTTCCTTTTGGACACAGGTAGAAGATAATGAAGTAAAATTATCTGAGAAAACCCAGCAAGCAGTGAGGGTAAGCACCCTTTTTATTCTCAGTATTAACATTATATCAAAATAAAATGTAAATAATTTATAAAGATAATTTATAGTTCCTCTTACTGCTAATCTAAAGAATCTATACTACTTTGTCTTCAATTCCTGTTTGCATTCAGCAGAGCTTCAAAAATAGAAATAATCACTTACGGAGGATATAAATAGAGAGATTCTTTCCTCATTAAGGCCTTTTGGTATTTTTTTCTCTTTTAAATATCCCCATACTATTAAAAGCAGATCCCAAATTGGTCTATATACGTTGAGCTGAGAAGTCAAGGCTTTAGGTCAGGGAGAACCTGCCTCCGTTTTCACAAAGGATATTAATCCACAGGAACATGAACAGGCATTGCAGGCTTTGGTGCCTGGACTCAGAGAAGACCTTACTTAACATTCTTTTTCTCAGCACAAATCAACGATGCCAGTGACATGCCAAAGAGCCAGGCAGTGCCAAAGGCCATGGAATAAGTGGGGCATATCTGAGTCTGACTCAGCTTCTAGACAGACAAAATGATACAAGATTTTTGATTCTGTATTTATGCTATAAATCATCTGCCCCTTTTTGGTTGTTTTTAAAGGAAGATGAGTGTTTCCTGGGCACTTTTCTAACAGGAGGAGAGGGAGCGTATCTTTATTCCAGCAGTCCACAGTCCTGGCCTGAGGAAGGTGAGGAGCCATGACTTTTCTGTTCTTGACTGTATCTGGGTCCCTCATTTGCAGATGGTTTCTTCATTGTAGCATGGGTGTTGTGATTAATAATACATCTTATATTTGGAAAGACTTGTTGGAGCATAAGTGTTCTCTTGCAGTTTTTCTCCTTGGACCCACTCACTTTGTATATGAAGAAATGCAGGGGCCAGGTGCAGTGGCTCGAGACTATAATCCTAGCACTTGAGAGGCCGAGGCAGATGGATTGCCTGAGCTCACAGGTTTGAGACCAGCCTGAGCCAGACGAGACCTTGTCTCTAAAAATAGCTAGGCGTTGTGGCCGGCACCTGTAGTCCCAGCTACTTGGGAGGCTGAGACAAGAGAATCCCTTGAGCCCATGAGTTTGAAGTTGTTGTGAGGTATGACACCATGGTAGTCTACCAAGGGTGACAAAATGAGACTCTGTCTCCAAAAACTAAAAAAAGGAGAATGTGTGCTAGGAAGCACTAATCCCAGAACTATATCTGGTCTTCTTGTTGCTGCCTGAGTTTAGCTCTGGGAATGGGCTAGAGCAGCAACACCTCTAGAAATAGTCTGTGGACCTAAACAAAATCTGGATTAGTTTTCTTTTGCAATATAACAAATGTCCACAAAAAAAATTTTTTTTTGAGACAGTCTCAAGTTGTTGCCCTGGGTGGAGTGGTGTGGCGTCATGGCTCACAGCAATCTCAAACTCTTGGGCTTAAGAGATTCTCTTGCCTCAGCCTCCCAAGTAGCTGGGACTACAGACACCTACCACAGCGCCCAGCTATTTTTTGGTTGTAGTTGTCACTGTTGTTTGGCAGGCCCCAACTAGATTCAAATCCACCAGCTCTGATGTGTGTGGCTGACGCCCCAGCTGGTTGAGCTACAGGTGCTGAGCCAAATTTCCACAAATTTAGTAGCTTAACACAGCCCCCACTTATAAGTTGGAAGTCCAGGAAGAGTTGATTGGATTTAGATCTTAATAAGGCCAGAATTAAGGTATCAGCCAGACTAGGAATTTTTTCTTTTTTCTTTTTCTTTTTTTTTTTTTGAGACAGAGTCTCACTTTATTGCCCAGGGTAGAGTGCTGTAATGTCATAGCTCACAGCAACTTCAAAATCCTGAGCTCAAGCAATCCTCCTTGCCTCAGCCTCCCAAGTAGTAAGAGACTATAGGCACCCATGATAACTCCCACCTAGGTTTTCTATTTTCAGTAGACACAGGGTCTTGCTCTTGGTCCAGCTGATCTTGAACTCCTGAGCTCAAGCAGTCCACCTGTCTCAACCTCCCAGAGTGCTTAGGATTACAGGTAGGCGTGAGCCACTCTTTTTTTTTTTTTTTTTTTGAGATGGAGCCTCAAGCTATCCCCCTGGGTAGAGTGCCATGGCATCACAGCTCATAGCAACCTCCAACTCCTGGGCTCAAGCGAGTCTCCTGCCTCCGCCTCCCAAGTAGCTGGGACCA
>CAUYQV010089473.1:0-10262 GCA_963574575.1 Galagoides demidoff
GTTGCAAATTGGCATGGAAATTTAAAGCACGTTCTTGTTGGTGCACAGCACAAATTAATTATATATGGGGATGGTAGTTTTTTCATCTTCAGTTGTCTCTGATGCAGCTTATATGAAATAATTGTTGTTCTGTTAACTGAACACCACTCTGTAATTGCAAAAAACAAAAAGCTGCAGCTTTTTTGTTGACATTCTGAATGCTTCTAAGTAAATACAATTTTTTTATTTAAAAAAAAAAAAGAGCAGGGACTTTGGCTTTTGATTTGTCAACTCCCTAAACAAGCTGTCAAGGTATCTAAATACTCTGGTCATAGGTAGGATACTAGAGATCAACTAATTTTTCTTGATATACTGCATTATTCCCAAATGCACTATTTTTACTCATTCTACACAATTAGCCTATCAAATGGTAATCTCTTATATTTAAATATTTTGAAATTTACATTGTTAAATTTTCTACTCAAAAATTAATTACTGGATAAACTTTCTTGGATCAGAACATAGTTACTGCTGCTATCTGCCATTTTCAAAGATTACTAGTCTTGTGCACATTTTGCCCATCATACCATCCTAGTAGGAGGACAGGTATAATCCCAATAGCGTTTTCTCACACCTACAGTACTTTGTGAATGAATGTTCATTAGCACCCGAGAGGATAGTATAGTTTTGCCATTTAGGAGCCAGAAATAGATTGGAACCCCTGCCTCTGCCACTGAGCCTTTGTGGGTCTCTCCTTGGCTGTAAAATGGAAATCATAAAGCCTCCATATAGGCCAGGCAAGACTATCTGTGATAATAAATTCCAAAAGCTAGCAGGGACTAATACATAAAAGTCAATAAAAAGTAGACATTTCACAATTGCCCCAGGACTAGAAGATTTGAGATCTCTGATGAAAATGAACAGTGTAAAAAAAAAAAAAAAAGTAATCCACTTTCATTTCAGTTGAAAGTGGATACACACAGATGATTATATTCCGATTACATTCCAGGTGGAGAAGCTATTCACCCAGTCTGGGCAGGAGAAATACTCCCAAACCTCATTTACTAACTTGTGGAGTTGAAGAGGTACTTTCCCTAGCAGGCGTCCTCAAACTGTGGCCCACCGAGGACATTTATCCAGCCCGCTGGGTGTTTTTGCCTCTGCTGCCTGTCCTACTTAGCAGCCGACTCGTCCCGGGGCCCACAGTCTGGCCCTCCAACCGTCTGAGGGACAGTGAACTGGCCCCCTGTTTAAAAAGTTTGAGGACCCTTGAGGCCTAGAGGTTTCATTCCAAATGGTTTGTAATACTCAATATATACCAATAACAAAAGACGAATACAAGTCACAACTGAGTACCCCTTGTAACTGCAGAAATCAAATGTGACTTGAATATTACAACTTTAATACAATTCTTTCCTTTCTTAAAATGTGCATATGCTTTTTTGACACCCCATGTATTTAAAGAAACAAAAAGGTCATATCTAATGCTATTAACCCAGTACTCTGGGGCTTCAAATAAGAAACTCAAACACTGTAACTGAATATAAGAAACAATTTGCTGAAATTTCAGATCAGGACCCTTGATCAGGTCCAAGTTATCAATACAGCCTAATAAGAAACAACTACAGCTCAAACAACCTATGACATTCATGATCATAAATTTCAAAGTCCAATAGTACTCTACTGAACAAACGTATAAAAACAGACAAGCGGGATTAAAGGTGGGAGCAACTTAAATCATGATCACACACACTGAGGGCCAATGGTGAAAACAGAAGTGGAAGTATGACCAGCCTAGCAGCTGGCTACTTGTCCTGCCCACTGTGTAGGTTTTGTACCTTCTTTCCTTTAAGCCTTCCAATGGCACATGCCTCCTTAGCAGTTTCTATGTTCACCTGCCTTCCTTCTCAGTGGCAGTGAGTCACTTAACTAAATCCACAAGGATCTTCTGTTACCTGTTGGCTGGCAGTGCAATATGACAAAACCATGCCACTGATTAGACCATCTTTCATTATAGCCTTTTACAGAATTTCAACAAATTTTCTGAATGGTACTGAGGCTAACCATCTTACTACATGCTCACTAACCATGCATTACTACAGAGCTAACAGTGAGGTAGATTACAAGCACAATTTTTTAAAACTATGTACCCCTTTTTAGACAAAATACTTCTTTGAGAACCACTGCTTTGATTCAAGAATCAAAGATGCTTATCTACAGCCATGCTATTTCATCCAACAGATATTATTAAGTGTCTATTAAGCAGAAGGCACTGTTATAAGCTCTGAGTAGTAAATACATAGATAATAGCCCTATCTTCATTTAATAAGGTACGCTGATAATAAATTTAAAACAAATACAGTAGAATCTCCATTCTTGACCACTTCCTTAAGTTGACTCAATTTTCATAAACTAGACATTTGCCACATGTACTCAATGGAAGTTATTTATCTTGACCTCCTCTGTATGTTGACCAGTTTGTTACAGTCCCTTGGGTGGTCAACCCACAGACATTCTACCACATATAATAGTTTCAGGTAGAAGTGTTATGAAAAACAGAACAAATCAGGAGAATGAGCCCAAGGATGACCCCCAAAGGAGAAGGTACCTCTTTAGAAAGGGAAGCAGATATCAGGGAAACTCAGCTGGGACCTGAACCCACCAGGAGATGTGTAAGTCTAGGCAGAGGGAACAGTGAGTGCTGAGGCACAATTGAGTTTGTGTGTTCTAGAACAGAAAGTTGGCCCGTGTAGGGAGGACACAGTAAGAATACTGAGTATGGCAGCAGATGAAGCAGGAGATGCCAGCTGGAGTGAGGTCATATAAAGTCTTCGATGACCTCAGGAAAATGCTTAAATTTTATTCTAGGTACAGCAGAAAGCAACTGGAAAGACTTAATCAAGAAAGGGGCCAGGTGTGGTGCCTCATGCCTATAATCCTAGCACTCTGAGAGGCCGAGGCGGGTGGATTGCTTGAGCTCAGAATGAGACCAGCCTGAGCAAGAATGAGACTCTGTCTCTACTAACAATAGAAAAACTGAGACAAGAAGATTGCTTGCACTGAAAGTTTGAGGTTTCTGTGAGCTATGATGCCATGGCACTCCACCAAGGATGACAAAGTAAGTAAGATTCTGTCTCAAAAAATAAATAAATACAAATAAAATAAAATAAAAAATAAAGAAAGAGATTTAGGTTTTTACAGCATACTCTACTTTTGGTATGAATAAAGGATTATTGCCATACATATTGATACTAAGTATTATTTGATGAAGAAAATGTAGGGCACTCAAACATAACTTATTTGTTTTAATCTGAAATTAAATGGGATAGCTAAGAGAACACTGTTCTCCATCCCCTATGAGGAAAAGAAAGGAAGGAAGGAGCCAACTAATTTCAGATTTCCACTTTGCTGCAGACTAGATATTTTGAATCCAAATTAAGGAATAGTAGTTCTGAAACCATTCTACAGTTCTGGAAGCCCTAAGAAAAGTACATTTTTCCTACTCAACTCCCACTTTATCAATTTCAAGTCTAAAATCAGAAGAACAGCCTCAACCATGATGCTATAAAGGTTTTCGTTACAGTAAAGTCTCTAATTTACAGCTACTAAATTATTATTTCCCTCAGACAGCCAATATAAAGAAACTAAAAGTCAGCTTCTCTGCATGTATTTGGTGAGATGACTAGTGATGTAAATAAGATTATTAAAGGAATAGCTTATCCAATTAAGAGTTTTAAATCTGACCAGGCATGCTAGCTAATGCTCGTAATCCCAGCATTGTGGGAGGCTAAGGCGGGAGGACTGCTTGAACTCAAGAGTTGGAGACTTGTCTGAGCTAGAGTGAGATCCCAACTAGACCAAAAAAAAAAAAAAAAAAAAAAAAGAAAGAAACCCAGCTGGGTGCAGAGGTGAGTACCTGTAATCCCAGAGACTCAGGAGGCTGAGACAGCAGGATGCCCTCAGCCCAGGTCTGAGACTGCAGTGAGCTATGATGACACCACTCAGAGCATAGTTAAGACTTTATCTCAACAACAACAATAAAGTAAGAAACTCCAATCTGCAAATCAACTTTTTTTTTTTTTTTTTTTTTTTTTGTGATGGAGCCTCAAGCTATCCCCCTGGGTAGAGTGCCATGGCATCACAGCTCATAGCAACCTCCAACTCCTGGGCTCAAGCGAGTCTCCCGCCTCCGCCTCCCAAGTAGCTGGGACCACAGGTGCTCGCCACAACGCCCGGCCATTTTTTGGTTGCGGCCATCATTGTTGTTTGGCGGGCCCGGGCTGGGGATTCGAACCGGCCACCTTAGGTGTACGTGGCTGGCACCTTAGCCGATTGAGCCACAGGCGCCGAGCCCTGATTTCTAGATAGAGATGAGGAAGTGACTTTTGTGGATGTTTTAGAAACTGGTACAGTTCTCCTAACTGTTGTAAAACTGATTATGATAATGAGTGGAAATCTTTGCATTCCTCCCCCCCCCCCCGCCCCCGCTGGGTTTGAACCCGCCACTACTTCTGGTTATGGGGCACAGGCCCTACTCCTTTGAGCCACTGGCACCGTCCATAAGTGGAAATCTTAAGTGAAACATATTTGCTGTGGCAAATGTTAAAAGATTTAATCCTTTGTAGCAGATACTTCAGATATAATTAAAACTACACACAAAAGAAGAACAAATCTGTTCTACCAAAGCAAATTGAAATTAAGGCAACTGGATACAGGTATGGTAAAAAATGAACCTTTTCCATCTGACCTTTTTTCTCACAAAATACATAAAACTTAACTTGAAATGGCTCTTAGACTTAAATAGAAAAACTTAAATTATACAAATGCTTTAGAACATAACATATAAAGTAATATCAACTTTGAGATAGGCATAGATTTCTTTGGACAAGACTCAAAAAGCACTAAGTATAAAACAAAAAATTGATTATTTGGACTTCATCAAAATTAAAGCCATCTCCTCTTCTATAGAAACTGCTAAGAGAATGAAAAGGTAAGCCACAGAATGAGAGAAAATATTCACAACAATAAAGACTCATATCAAGATTATATAGCAGGGCTTTGTGGCTCATGCCTGTAAACCCAGCATTTAAGAGGCCGGGCGGGGGTAGATTGCCGGAGCTCACAGGTTCGAGACCAGCCTGAGCCAGAGTAAGACCTTGTCCGTAAAAAATAACCAGGTGTCATGGCTGGCGCCTGTAGTCCCAGATACTTGGAAGGCTGAGGCAAGAGGATTGCTTAAGCCCAAGAGTTTGAGGTTGTTGTGATCTAAGACGCAATGGCACTCTACCATGGGAGACAAAGAAGACTCTGAAAAAAAAAAAAAAGAAAAAATACAGAGAACCCTTACAACTTAAGAAGACAACCCAAATCTAAATGCATTCAGAACACTTAGATACTTCATAAAAATTAGATGTTCAAGTGGACTGGACAATAAACATGGAAAAAGATGCTCAGTATCACAAACTATCAGGAAAATGCAGATTTAACCCACAGTCAGATACAGTAGCTAAAATTTAAGAGGAAAAATGTTAATTCTGAGTATACAGGAGAACAGGAGACAAATTAGATCTTTCATTCCTTACTGGTCAGCATTCTAAATATTTCACTTTGGAAAACACATAGCTGGTTTTTTAGGAAGTGTGATGTAAATTTTAAAATATGCCTACCATATTCCTAAGCATTTGTATTAGAGCGATGTAAGCACATGTCCACAAAAAGACATTTTACATGAATGTTCACAGTGGTGTTCTTGATAATATCCTCTAACTGGAAAAAACTCCAATGTCCATCAATAGGGCAAATGGTTGAATAAATTGCCTTATTTGTACAATGTAATGCTATTTAGCAATAAAAACAAACTAGTGAACATAACCACCATATGGATGGATCTCATAAATATTATGCTAAATAAAAGAAATTAGATATATCCTGTATGTTTCCTTTTTTTTTTTTAATTGAGACTTTGCCCTCAGTAGAGAGCTATGGTGTCATAGCTCACAGCAATCTCAGACTCTTGGGTGTAAGTGATTCTCTTTTTCAGCCTCCCAAGTAGCTGGAACTGCAGGCGCTGCCACAACGCTCGGCTGTTTTTTGTTGTAGTTGTCATTGTTGTTTAGCAGGCCTGGGCCAGGTTTGAACCCATCAGCCCCGGTGCATGTGGTCCCCACCCAGCCAGTATGTTTCCTTTTATAGCGAGCTTTAGAACAGGAGAAACTAAGCTGTAGTAATAGAAATCAGACAGATGGCCACTTGGGGTAGGAGTGGCAAATTGAAAGGGTCATGAGGGAACTTTCTAGAACCGTGGAAATGTTCAGTATAGTGTAGTAGAAATACACATTTGTTACATGTTTGTCAAAACTCATGAAATGAAGTTCAATAGTTAAGTTTGGGAACTCATCCTTGAAAAAGTACCTCATTGGTGACTGTCACTACCGTCTCTTTCAGAGTGCTGCCCTTTAGAAGCTGTTCACTGACACCAGTACCTAGTCCACCCTTCAAAGCAGTTTTGGAACTCTTTTTCTGGAATGGCCAATCAAACCTGTTGTATTACCCTTGATGTCCTGAATGCCATCAAAATGTCTTTTCAGTATTTCCTTTGTCTTTGGGTAAAGAAGAAAGTTATTGGAGGCCACATCAGCTGAATAGGGAGGATATTCTAATAGTTAATTTGTTTACTTGTTAAAAACTACCTCAGACAGGCCGGCACCTGTGGCTCAGTGAGTGGGATGCCGGGCCCCATGTACAGAGGGTGGTGGGTTTGATCCCGACCCCAGCCAAACTGCAACGGAAGGATGGCCGGGCATTGTGGCGGGTACTACAGTCCCAGCTTCTCAGGAGGCTGAGGTAAGAGAATTGCTTGGGAGGAGCTGGAGGTTGCTGTGAGCTGTGACACCAGGGTACTCTACCGAGGGCAACAAGGTAGGACTCTGTTTCTAAAAAAAAAAACCTACCCTAGATGGTGCCATGGGAGCTGGTGCATTGTCATGATACAAGAGCCATGACTTGTTGGCTGAGATTTTCAGTTAGGATTTTCTTGTTTCTCTATTAATGTTTATTTGGTCTTTTGTGCTGCTCACAGTCAGCTGATGATTTTGACACATAATTTGATGAATTTTGCAGTATTTTCATCAGTTCTGCTTGTTACTGGCCTCCCTGACTGCTCCTCATCAGTGACACTTTCTCTCCCTTCAGAGAAACCTATAATCCGTTTGTACACTGCCGTTTTCTTCATGGCATTTTATCTCCATAAACTTGGACTAACACGTTCCCGATCTCACTTCCACTCTTGTCAGGTTTAACAAGCAATTTAGGAATGTTTGTTGCTCTAATTTAAGCTCTTACATTCTTGCACAGCACACAAAAACATGTAACAAGAATGAACATAACCTGTGTACACAAACACAACTGTGAGATGCTCATGTACCAAGGTTATGAAACCTTACTGAGCTGTTTGTACACTACTGCCAACATAAGGGCAAGGGGCAGATTCGTGAACTTAAATGTCAGACATCATATATATTCTGTACATATTTGTACATATTAGTATATTTTATAAAAAACAAGTTTTGGTATGGCCGTAATTTGGATGCTTGATGTAAAGGATGGAAGGGTGCCTTCAAGAAGAGTAGGAATAGTGCAGTCCCTCACTCCCTAGACACACACACACAGCCTAGGCCATGTTGAATGATTTTAAAGTGGCATATATTTTGCTTTACAAATTGCAGTTTTAGTAGTACTTGGAGGGGAGACTCAAAGACTGAGGGCTGCTATTATCTGAAAGCTCATTCTCAGCTGGGATATTAGCTGGGGGCTAAGTCAGAACCTCCATAGGTCTCCTCCCTGGGTCCGCAGCTTCCTCACAACATTGGTACTGAGCTCTAAGGGCAAAACTCCACTGGTTTCTAGTCCTTTTTTTTTATTTGTTTGTTTGTTGAGACAGTCACACTCTCCTGCACAGGCTAGAGTGCAGTAGCATCAGCCTAGCTCACAGCAACTTCAAACTCCTGGGCTCCAGTGATCCTCCTACCTCAGCCTCCTGAGTAGCTGGGACTCCAGATGCCCGCCACAATGCCTGGGGTTTTCTAATTTTGAGTTACTTCAGGAACCTGGATGTGTGTGCTCAGTTTTCATAAGCCCTAACTTATCTTAGCATTCCCAAACACGTTAAGATGTTAAATTCTAATTCCTATATTATACACAATATTCTTTTCCCCTCTTCTCAATAAGTGAGAGAACTTTAGTAGTGATTTTTTTTTTTAATTTCTTTTGAGACAGTCTCACTCTGTCGCCCTGGTAGAGTGCTGTGGCATCATAGCTCACAGCAACCTCCAACTCTTGGGCTTAAGTGATTCTCTTGCCTCAGCCTCCCAAGTAGCTGGGACTACAGGTACCTGCCACAATGCCTGACTAGCTACTGAAGTTTTTTAACAGCCTTTTGTCCAGCACTTTTTATGCTGAAAGGCTATACAACGTGTTCTGCATGTTGCAAAGATAAACAAAACTTTTCCCCGTTCTCCGGAAACAACCCTGACACATAACGTGTTTAGGTGAGGTGAGGAATGGCTTTGGCTGTGTGAGAAACTAGCCATGGCTGAGATTCCAAAGTGTGACCAGTTCTTCTGGCAAGTGTTGCGTTTTCTAGGTATTGTGAGACTTGTCCTCTGAATCTGTGTCTAGACCAATTTTTTTCTTAGTTTTAAACCGCACATTGCCATTGTAGAGGTGCTTACATAGTTTGGGAGGTCTGTCTCGGTTTCCTGTATCTTGGTGAACCTTAGCACTGAAGAAGCAAGTATTGGGTGGCGCCTTTGGCTCAAAGGAGTAGGGCGCTGGCCCCATATGCTGGAGGTGGTGGGTTCAAACCCAGCCCCAGCCAAAAACTGAAAAAAAAAAAAAAAAGAAGCAAGTACTTGCCAATGCTGAGTATTGGATGTTAGTTTTCATGGTTTTTGTACATTATTATGAAGCAAGCTATCCTCCCTTTATAAGAAAGCATTCCACTCTTTTCTGGGGAAATGGTGTCAGATTGTTAACTCTCTCTGATACAGTGGATACACTTTGTCACATGGGTTGGGGGGCTTCAGAGTTCATCCTCTTAACCCCAGCTTACCCTACCCTGTGAGCCCTCCCTCTCCTCCCTCTTCTTCCTCTCTTCCCCCTCTCCCCTCTCTCCCCCCTCCCCCAGCCTACCGTCCTCTTCTCTCCCCTCACCCCTCCCCTCTCCCATCTATGCTCCCCTCTCTCCTCTCCTCCCTCCTCTCTCTCCCCTCTCCAGACCTCTCCCACCAGTGAGAAGCTAAAGTACATAGTGTCTGGTCCCTGTTTCCCTCATTGATTCTCAAGGTCGTGCTGTCATAAACACATTTGAATCTGTTCGAGTCACAAAGAAAAGCCCAATATGGTAAACATAGATATGTATGATTTAAGATTTGCAGTCCTGCTTGATTTGTGTGGCAAGAAGAGTTCCAATGAAGGAGAGACCAGTTCTTCCCTCGTCAGAAAGTTTTACTACTCGCCAGGATCTCCAAGGTAAATTTTCGTTCCAAAAAAGATGAAAGAAATCATTTTAGGATACTTATAGATTATCCCAGTACTATATTTATGAGAGTATAAAGAAGCCTGGACTGGTGATTACTGTTGGGGTGGAAATGTTGAGGAGCTGGAGGAAGAGAGGACGGGGGGCGCAAGCAACAGGGACAGTGATTCTTACTAAGTACATTTCGGTTATCCAACTTGTGGTTTGGTTGGATACCGACTTGTGTTACCTATCTTAAATAAAGAAAACAAATGATTTCCGTGAAGAATAGATTAATATGCAGGTATAATGCCTACTGTTATTTAATAGGCAAGATCACTTCTTTGGACACGAGCACCATGAGAGCAGCCATGAAACCCGGCTGGGAGGATCTGGTGAGAAGGTGCATTCAGAAGTTCCATGCACAACATGAAGGGGAGTCTGTGTCCTATGCTAAGAGGCATCATCATGAAGGTAACTGTCTCTAAATGATATTTTTCTTGAGCTTGATTTCCTATAGGGGCATTCTCTCAGTGATCTGAAGTTCACCATGGGAGACTTGGATCTGGTGACTCTGTGTTCCTATAGTTGTGCCATCTGGCCCACACCTTGCCTTCTAAAGGAAAACATAATAGAAAACCTGTTGGACAGAAGAGTGTGATGAAGGAAATGAAACAGAAGGTGATGTCATAAAGACAGACCAAAGGGAAAGGAGAGTCATTTTCTGTGATCTAAAGGCTTCTAGATGCGTGACAATATAATAAGGTGC